>VXBL01005245.1:138567-223881 GCA_013400195.1 Aramus guarauna
AAAAAAAAAAAAAGAAAAAAAAAGTTATTTTGGATTTTGTTTCTGAGGTCATACTTTTAAGCTTCATCAATCGCTGAGGCAACAACAAAAAAACAAACTCAAGGGAGACTGAGCATCTCCTATTGCTACATGAATCCAGGAACCAGAGCGTTAAACAGAAACAACAAATTCCAGGAGGCTCACTGTACATTTATTTTATGACCAGATCCCTGCTCTGACCCAAACAAGCATAGGAGAGTGTCCCAGCTGGGAGACTTTTCTTGTAAAAATACTTTGAACTTTCCAGCACTGTCTTAAATATTGTTACAGTAAAACAAAACTGAGGATATCCAGCATCTCCGACTGCAGAAAATACTTTCAGATACAAAACGCCTTGCCATTACTCCCTAGAAATAGTGGCTTCCTCCTTAAAAATACTAGGGTCAAAATTGACACCTATAGTGTTCTCCTTATGTAGTTGTGCTGCTGTCACTGATTTAACTGGGACCTTTTGCAGGGTTTGGGGGGAAATAATATTGCAACTAGACCTGATCAAAATTCATTGCTTCCCAAAATTGTGTTAACATTTGATTTTGACAGAAAAGAGCTTCCTGGATTCTGCACTGCTGCAATAAAAGCCTGCTGGGGACAGGATAAGACAATCACAGGGATGAAAAGTACATGTCAACCTAAGCCATCACATCATCTGTCTAAACAGAAAGCAAATCTTTGTGCTTCTGGCTATACTAGGGAAAGATTTCCCTCTGCATTTCTTACTCCAGCCATACGTTATTCTTTCCATCCAGACCACAACCTCCAAAAACTCCTTTTCAGCCTGCAACTTATTGTTTAGCTTTCCCTCCATCTATCACCCCTTTTCAGGCTGCACATTTCAGACAGATTCATGATGTCCCCTAGATCTAAAAGGATGAAAGGAGTAGAGATAGAGCAATGAGGTCCAAGGTCAGGACCTTCCAAGAGAGCAAACAGATTTCTTTTCTGATCTATATACGTCCTTGAAGTCCTAAAGCTCTCCCACAGCCAGTATCCTTTACCACCGTTACATCTCCAAATCAAACTTGCCAAGTTAAAACACGCCACCTACTTTTGAAGATCCCATGGTAGGTCCCGGTAGGTCTGGTAGCCTTTCTGACCGCCAACCAAGGTTTGACTAAAGTCTGGACTGCGTAGCGAATGCTGCTGGAAAATGCAGGAGTCACATTGACTGGTGTGACGGGAAGGGAAAGGTGTTGAATGAAGATCCTTCATTGAGGCACGGCTGGCGTAACACCCAGCACCCTGTGGGTTATTGCAAAATGAGGGAGCGAACTTCAGAATAAAAACAAACAGAGGTAAGCATGGAGTTGATAAGGAGACTATAACCTTCAGATCAGCTCCGCATCAAAGAGCTCCCCAGGCAGAGATGGACAGAGCAGATAAACCAGCCCAGGCAAGAAGACTTGTTCTTCACCACAGCAGAACAGGAAGTGTGTGAGATTTCCGTTTTCCAGCACTCCCTGTCTGTCCAACTTGTATCCCTACAGCAGGCCTTCTCCTGAGCGGTAGCACCATACACTCACTGTAAAACCCACACGGGAGAAACACTGCACTGTCCACAACGCTAAGTCACTTGCCTCCTGAGACAGCCAACACAAAGGCCGAACATAAAAATAAATGTGGGCATAAATGGCTTGGTCAGCCAAGCCTGATCTCCCTCGATGCTCACTCCTCCACAGCTATCCTGGACTCCCTTGGCATCAGGGACATGACAACTATAAGTATCCAGCCTCCTAATTACATGTTAGTCATTTAATGGTTGGCATAACCCCGCCTGTGGAAAATGCTTACTCTGTGAAAAGGGCCACCAATCTCCTTGGAATTCCTTTTCCCAGCACAAACATGATTCTTCAGAGCCAACTGGAAAGGGGAAAAAAGGATATTCTCTTGTGAAAAATTCTGCACTTGCATCTAAAATCCCAAACAAAAGAGGAAAATTACCAGAAACCAAACTCCTGGTTTGTAGTCTTTGATGCTCTGGGATTTCTGCCAAAAAGTTTGAAGTATTTGGTTTTCCAATGAAATCTCAAGATTTCACAGGCATTTTTACAGGAAAACTTATTATCTTCCAGAAAGAACCTGAGCAACAGAGGGTTAAAAAAAAAAAGAGGAAAATGTCACCTAATCATACCTAATCCTTTTCCATCTTTCCCCAAAGATGCCCATTCACAGGCACTTCAATGCAATTATACAAGCAAATGTCTGGACAGCCAATTTTTTAGGACAGAAGGAAAAGCTGAGCACTGCTGCACAGCATCTCCTATTTCTCCAACATTGATTTCTTCCTTTGCTTTGATCAAATCAATCGTTTTTCTTGGCTTCTCCTAGCTCCCTGTAGAAAGGGAATTGCTGCAGCTACCTACCTTACGTGGGGCTTTACTAACTGAATACAGTTACCTGTCAAGTACTGATATCCTCCCTAGGTATTCCCTCCATCCCCCCCTAAGCCCCATTATTTTCTTTTTTAAGATTAATAAAACTCAAAAAGTTTGTGCACAAAGGAAATTCCTGCTCCACCCAGAAACACACGCACTCCCACAGGAACTCCAGAACTTGATGGAATGCTGGAGATTGATTACAAACCAATTCAATCCAGGAGTCAAGAAAATACCTTAGAATTCCTTGGTTTAATTTTTTTTTCTTTCGTTTTTAATACTGTGATCACAAAACCCATCATCCTTACAAAAGACACTCCTGGAATAAAAAAAACTTCATTATGTTTGGGATATAATGTAAAAAAGCACATAGCAATTTCTGCCCAGAATGGTCAGGCTGAGGCTGTGCATAGTGGTGTCTGCTCACAGAGGTAAAAGTTGGCAGCATTATTAGTGGGTTACTAACATTAATTTCTTCATTAGTATTTAAAGACTACTAATGAGGTGCCCTGAGAACCCAGGCTGAGCACACTGGGAAAAGGTGGCCCTTGGAGTCAGATGCACAGAATTTTCCCTGATGTGCCCAGAAGTTCAAAGGCCAGCTCTGCCTACCCGGGTCAGGTAAAAAACACGTTCCAGCAGAAGCAGGTTTTAGCAAACAGCTAGAGTTTGAGATAAAAGTTACCTGAGATCTTGGGCTCTGCAACAAGATTTTGTGGAGATGAAGAGCATTCATTATAAGAACACCAGGTTGCAAAGGGTCTCAGGAGGTAGTGCTAGAGGAAAGGGTCTTGGACAACAGATAAGTGAACTTCTGGTAACTTTCAGAGCACACTAGGACAGGCCTTCTTGTTGCCACCCCAGAATGTGAACAACAGAGATATTCCAAAAACATGATTTGATTTCCTTGCAATCAAGAACTTTTTGTGATCTGCCTAATAAAAATTGAAGTACGTCGCTTTTGTTTTCAAATTAATCAACTGTTAAAATGAACCGTCCTGCAAAAACAGTGGAAAATAAGGAAATACATTTGCCTGCCGGATTATGCAAAATCAGTTTACACATACCTGTACCCCAGGAACAATGGTACAGATAGGCCAAGAAAAGACAATCATTAAGGAACAATTTTCCTCACAATAAATTAGCAAGTTGCAAAGTGCTTGGTTATTACAGGGTTATTCAGCAAGCTAAGGCAGTTACTAAACTTTTTGGTTAATACCAGGGAAGCAGTACAGAAACCAGCTATCAGAGCGTGGGGTGGAAATCTGAGAATGTAGGTGCACAGGATTTTGTGAATGAAAGTGTAAAAAGATGTAATGACCATTCTCTCTGTTTAACCCTGCAAAGTCAGCCCAGCCGGTCAGACAGACTGCTTACCTAAGAATGGTAATAATAGGCTACCTTGGTTTATGTTTGCATACTTACATAGGCTCCTTGGCTGTAGAGACGAAGAATGCCTTTAGAGAAGACCATTGGCCAAGCCCCATAGCAATAACATCTTCGGAATTTACAAGCAAAGATGTTTTACATAATTGTCTACCAGTTACTCAACTGAGGCCACGAATTTTAGACCAAAGACAGTGGTCAGTCATTACTTTTCAATTGAGAAGTGAATGTTCTTGCTAGCGATATTTAACAGAACTGAGAGAAGCGGTGTTAAACAGCATGGCCTTAAACAACCTGGACTAATCAGACCTGCTTTGAGCAGGGAGTTCGACGATATGACCTCTGTACATCCTTCCCAAACTAAATTACTCTGTGATTCTGTGAGCATTTGATAAGATCAAACTGGCACACTGCAATGAAATCCTTCCCTAGGACAAGTCTACTCATTTTCCATCAGCACACCTTGACAGCTCAGTTACGGCTTCAGGCCTCCCCCTCCTGAAAAACACAAAGGTATCTTGCATTTGGCCTTCAGAATTCAGGGGAAGCTTGAAATGAGCTGCATTTCTTCATACTTTTTAACTTCAGTTGTGGACATGCTACACAATTCTACTCTTTTGACAATAAAAGGTCATCAGTTTAATATCCCATGCTTTCCTTTGCCACATGAAATTCCCAAACATGGCTTTTAATAACTGATCAGTAGAAAAACAAAACCAGAAAATCCACTAGAAGAATAGAATGAAAGAGCCAATGTCAAGCTGGGAGAGAAGCCAGGTCCTTTACCTTGAGCCTTGAAAAGTTACTTGGGGCAAGGTTTTATTACGTGCCCATGCAGCTTTGAGATACTGAGCATGTGGAGGTTCTCACATGCTATAGCCATGGCCTCAAGCTCTGAAGTATGCTAGATCCTGCCCTGGTTGGTTTCCAATTAGTCCCTCTTTCCAGGCCCTTATAACAGAAACTGCTACGCCCATCTGAGTTGCAGCCAGATAGACCAGCCCAGAATATTGAACACGCCCTTAGACAGCAGAAGGCCCCCACTGCCAGAGTCATTAAAAAAGAATTCATAGCCTGTCGCCTCATTCGAAGCAAAAAGGTAGCACACATGGACCTGTCCTCTGCAGCTGCTCAGCCAGAGCTGCTACTTGGTACAGTGAAACAGGCCAGCCTGCATTTTCTTCCAGGTGTTGCCTAGCAATCAGGCTAACAAGTCACTCTCTACATCCACTCCACAAATCCTCTCCCAGTAAAGATGCACAGCATCTCCTGAGAGACAGGAGATCTTTATAGGAATTGGACTAGGCCTACAAAGAAATAAGGCATGTTAAGATAAAAATAAATCTTTTACAGGCACATCTTAAATCAAACGAAAGAACAGCAGCATTGTTTCACACATCAGAAGTGCTAGAGAGGCTTACTGGGAACACTGACACAGATCTCAGTGAAAGACAGCAGGCTCTAAGCAAGACTTTTCCTACATCGCTATGTCCCCAGAAAATGGTAGCTTGGATTTGATTTCATGTTGTATGTTAGAAGCTGAAGCCAAATGGAGTCTGGCTCTTTGAGATGCTTTCTGCCACAGCCATTATATGTTCTGGTTTGCTCTGCAGCAGCATGCCAGATCCTAAATGTGATTCTTGTGAGCAATCACCTGATTTATCGTAGACTGCATTAGCTGTCAAGGCTTCATAGACTAAATTAGACATCATGAAATTCAAGCCCAAGACCTCCATCCTGCAGCTGTTTTACCTCTGGCTGGCCTTTCAGCCTCAGTTCAGGAGTTGAGTCACTGACGGAAAAAATGCAGCATGCTTCAGGCAGGACTGCTCAGTATCAAATGAGGGTCCCACCTGGTTTGCTGCTTCCCTGTGAGCCCTTCTGGCTGAGCTCACTCTTGGGTAACCTGCTCTCTACCTAGGTGGCACAGAATGGATTGTTTTCCCTTCCGTGCCCTGCTATTCTCATTGATTACTCAATGAATGCTAACAGTGCCAGACAAGTTGGGGACAACAGCGCTGGGTCCTGCATCTAAGGGTCAAGCATGAAGACGATCTGGTGTCAGTCTTCTTTAGGTTGTCTACCAGTGCATTCACCCATCACAGAAACAGTTGAGGGGCAGTCAGATCATCTGAGACAGTGCCTGCCACTTAGCCATGGCCGTGTGCCTTTCCCTGAAGCTGCCAGGCACTTTGGAAGAAGAGAATCACAGAGCAGCTGAGGTGGGAGGGGAACTCTGGAGATGGTCTAGCCCAAAACAAGGGCAGCCAGACAAGGGTGCTCAGGATCATGTCCAATTGGGTTTTGCATATCTATGAGAATGGACACCCCATAACTTCTCCTGACAACTTGTTTCAATGTTAACCACTCTCACAGTAACCAAGTTTTTTCTTATGTTCTCACCACCCTCTAGAATGGAAGATGGTATTTCCTGGTATAGTCCTTCTATCTGGTCTGTCCACTGGGGAAGGAATGATCCCAGTAAGAGCTCCCCTTGGTATGCAGGTCATCTCCACTGGCCTGGAGAACACTGCCAGACTATCTGGGTCACAACTCCAAAGGCTGCAGACTGCAGGTGATCCCAAGAGTCTAGGAAAGGTCAGACGTGTGACAATTGCAGGCAGCTGACTTTGTATTGACTTACAAAGAACGCTCTGTGGTTAAAACAGGCTCTGGATGCCAGGCTGATGGCAAGCCCTACTTCAAGGAAGGGATTGCCCACTGGCACAACAGGAAGATGGAAAGCATAGGAGCAGAGGGGACAAACATCACATGGCAAGCACAACCTTTCAGGTTTACCAGAGGGAAGAAAGAATTCAGTAGCTAACCAAGTGAATCAGAGATATGCCATGTATTCCTTGGACCTATTCAAGCTTGCATGAAAGAAAATAATTGCATTTTTGGATAATGAGTTCTCAAAAGCCTTTTCTCTGTCTTCACAGAAACAATTTACTTGCACCTAAGAAAAAGCCACCAGCAATGAATGGCAAACAAAATATTCTTCAAAGGAAGTGTCATGTAAGAATGAGTTCAATTACAAATAAAATTTTACCCTAAGATAAAGCAGATTAACTGCCATTCGTTATATTTGTTTCAGGCTTTTTCTGAACTATTCTAACCAGATGAGTTTTGAAAAGTTTTCTTTGCAGCAATAATGGATCAAAGACCCCAAGCAAGCTGAAATATTGACAGCTATGTTTTATAGAAGGATCCTGGTTCAACCACATATGGAAGAACATGAGAGCTATTATTCCACTCAGTTCTTTGCTTCAAACCCTTTGACAGAAAATCCACGCACATGGCTCCCCCAGCCATCACACCAGCTGAACACATCCTTGAGTCCTGGCACAGTTACCAGCTACTGAATGTTCATAAATGTTTTAATTAGGTGTCACATACATAGCATGTGCTTTGCCAGACACTCAGCAAAAAGTACTTTTCTATAAGCCGTAAAGAACAAAAGAAATCAGATTTGTTAAAATTTTGTCCTTTAAGAAATCTGGCTCTAAGACTCCCTTTATTGCACTTGACCCAGTAAAAAGTGACAAAAGGGCTGCTGTTCTTCCAAACAGCCACCTTTCCCTCCATAGCCAACCTGGCATGTCCGGTAATACTGCAATAAAGCTGTTGTACTCCTTTTTACCCTCTCAGATAATCTCAAATTCCAAGACCATCCCTTCAGCTGTTAGGTATTATAGACCAGGATCAACAAACTCCAGCATGTTTTGTTCATCAAGAGCTTGCTCTTGTAGCTCAGAATATGATGCAATTTGTACCAAGTTTCCCATCCTGATGGGAAAGGGACAAGAAGAAATCTTGTAAGTGTTTTTGATCTAATTGAATTATCAGTTGTTGTCAAAACGGGAGGTCAAAGCAAACAGCAGCTGTATGCCACTGCAAACCTCCCATCCTATCAGATTCTCAAAATTATTGCTGCTCTTTGCTATCTTGTTTGCAAGAAGGCTGACAAGCTGAGAAAATAGACCCGTGATGCCAACAATACCTGACAATGTGCCTTTGCAGTCTACTTTTCCACAGGATGAAGGTCTGGCTATTGTGTGGCAGAGAAGCAGGCAAAACCTGCTCAGCCCCTTGCTCACAGCCATAGCGCACTGTACTTCGTGTACTTAAAGGGGAGCATTTGCTGCCAGCTTTCTGATTGGGAAAAAGACTGAAACTCACTCTGTGCTGCAGAGGCCCGCGCTAAGAGCTGAACAGCTGTAGTCTCCTCAAACTTTGTAAGACAATTGTGTAGCATCTCTGCATCTTCAAGGCAATGTGGACATGGTGCCTTGTCCTCCAGATCGTCTCTACTGAGTTGAAAGAGCATCCCCAGCAGCCAAGGCTCTTCTACAATACGATTCACCCTCTAGTGGCTGACATGAGACCTATTTGCCTGCACATAAATTTGGGTAACCTCCGGCCAGGTGGGTAAATTCTGTCCAACACTGGATGGCATTCTGTTCTTCCAGTTATGCTCTTCTTCCAGTTACGCTCTTCTAACAAGTCAATAAAACCAGATAGTTAAGACTACATAAAAGCCACTACATAAATACATGGTATAGGATCAGTGTAACACATTCTAAAACAGAGGAGCCCCCATCTTACCGTTGCTTACCATAACACAGGAAATTAACAAGTACATGAAACGGAAGGCAAATTTTTAACAGGTTTTATTAAATTTGCATATAAATTACATTCCTGTGTGTCACGCACGATTATATAGTTAGATACGTCCCATTCTGCCTTGAGTGAAGATGTTAATTCCTACAAAAACATGTCTGTGAGAAGACTGTGCTTGTGGCTTCATAAATAGGTGAGGCTACAGCTTAAAAGAAATACAAATCTGCTAGACCACCTAAACCAAATAAAACCTTTTGGCCATCTACATTGCTTCAGGTTTCCATAATTTCCCTCAGGAAAAGCCAGACAATGCTGACATCAGTGTCATTTTGCCACAACTAAGGGATTCAGATCCATCATGTCCATCCACACCAACATTCCCAGTGTATGATAGGTGTTCTTTCAAGCGTTCTTGACAGTCCCCATTTATACTTGCATCACCAAGAGGCCTCAGAGCATGTAAACTACACTGCTTCCAGAAGAAACTGGATCAGAAGTCTTGTTCCAGCTGCTATCAGGAAAACTCTACAAGGCAGTCCAAAATAAAGGCTCCCAAAACACACTCCATGTAGATGTCAGGTCCTCTGTAGCCCCATTCCTCCCGGCTCCACTGTGCTGGCACTCGGCATTAAGGTGGATCAGGTACTGTATCTCTCTGAGTAGATGCTCAGAACTGGTAGCTCCTTAAGCAAATGACAAGTTCACTTTTTCAGTCTTATGTGCACCACTTTGGAGAATGATATTTACTGCAGCCCTTGATACAGAGCAAAATGCTTAAGGCTTTCTGATTTTGTACCCAAAATAAGCACAACATGAACGTTCACAGATGCAAAATAATTTTTTTGCTTGACATCTACTTACCTGTTTTGGGGAACCAGTGAAATAGCTGGGATTTGCAAGCCTAAAAATATTGTTTCCAAGTTAAAATGAAATCCAGCAGGATGGGGAAACCATTATGCCCTCTGAAAACCTGGAAATCCATGGCATCTTGTAATGATGCTTTTCTTCATGAAGATCATATTTTATTCACTGTCCTGGTAAGACAATTGCTACCAGCAAGGAAAAAAATAATCATATATACTTGTCATACATTACTTTTAAGCTTCCTCTACAAGCAATATACCTCAAAGCCATGTTATGCTTAAGGGACTAAAATGAGATTTTTTTGTGCTCAGACCTACGGAACCAGTGTTACACTTTTTACTACCTATGTAGGAATTAAGACACTAAGTTTTGTTTCTGAAGCTCACAACATTCCACAAGAAAAGCTCCCTGAGGGAAAAAAAAAATATTAAGTGCCAGTTTTCCTGATATACACAAGTATAGAACACACAACAGCTGCAGACCCTTCTCTTTCACGCAGACCTTCTCTGAGCATCCAAGTATTCCAGTACCTCCAGTGAGGCTCTAGGGAAGGATGGTTCTTGGTACTGGCAGACAGCCAGATGAAAGGGTGCATAATCAAAATACTTCTGTTAACTCGATGGATTGCTGCTCTGTTTGGCAGCATTTGCAGCAAGCTGCATAGTCCAGAGGAGATCCCCTAAACTGCCATTGACTGTTTCAACTGACTTAGACTCAATTTGGACAACACTTTAATCCTAAGACTGTAATCACTGAGGGCCTGTTTCCCCCAGATCTTCTAAGTATGAGCATGCCGAAAGCCTGCTGTTTGCCTTTTCTAACCTGGCATAAGATTCTTGCTTGCTTGTCATGCTGGACCAGCTCCAAGTCTTGGCAGTGTGGCTGGCATCTCCTTTACCGTGTTCTTTCTCTTCAGACCACAGAGGGAAAAGAGAGCATTTCAGTGGCTCAGTAGCTAGCAACTAAGACGACAGCAGTTGCTGTTGTCAGGATGAGAATCCACATAAAGTGTTGGAGAGTCTGCAGACACACCGAGGAATGCTTCCTCACCAGGAATAGGCATTTTCTCCTGCTAGGGTATAGAAAGTGTTTGAGATCTACCTGGCAGACAGAAACATGCGCTCCTGAAAACATGAAGTCAGAGAGAATATAAAGTTTGTGTGGTTGAGATCTAATGAGTTAGCTATGGTCTGGCAATGAGACACAGGCAATTCTTACTTCCTGACAGAAGAGAAAGATCTTTACATAAGATTACTGGGTCAGTCAGTTGTTCTACCCTGCTCTGAATGAGACAGGTATTTCCACCTTAACACCAAAGCTCTTTGTTTTTTTTGTTTGTTTTTGTTTTGTTTTGTTTTAGGATGCAGCTGAAGATATAAAGACCTGAGAAGAGCATTCACAAGAATAAGCAGTTTGAGAGGGGTTTTTTGGCAATGGTCATACTGAGATTGTTACGATCCTCCATCCAGCACAAAAAGCCAAAGACTTTTATTCAGAACAATACAATCTGGAAAGTTAAAAATGGAAATTAATTCAAATACTCTGGTATGACAACAGACTGGTATGAACTTAAAATGGTTTTTGGTCTTAAGTCCAGCAATCACTCTCAAGGCAGGGGCTGTTCATATGAAGCGATGAGTGGCCGTACAAACACTTGTTCAAAGAAGGTTGACAGAAGCTCATGATTTCCACCGATTGCTTTTTCAGGACAACACAGCAAGGAAAAATTCTCTATTCATCCAAGTAACAGCCCGACATGATATAGGAACCAGGACTTCCCTAAGCCATCTTCTGTTCTTCGTTAGAGTACACTTCCTGGAACAATGTGGGAAAAAGCTCAAGAAGAATTCAGATGTGCAGTGGCCTTGGAGTCAGGGGCTGGATTGTCACTGGTCTGCAGATAGATGGGGCCTTGGGAGCACACAGCAAATGGGTGGGCCACATTTTGGTTATAACTTGTCTTTGATGCTGGTAAATTATTGTTTGGGCTCAAATGCTTTGCCTGAGTATAAAAGTAGGGGCCAAGAGATTTGGCCACAGAGAAAAAAGAGTCAGTACATTGCATATAGACCAAGGCAGTTGTCCCTTTGACAGAGTACTTCCTGAACAAACAGCTGTCACGTGGATCAAGTCCATTCCTGTTTGGTTGTAGGTCAAACCAATTTCAAGTCCTAGACTACTCTGAGCTTGCTGACACTTGATACGTGACCACAAGCTACGCCAGCAGCTGTTTAGAGGATAACCACAGAGCAGAATGTGTCAGAGGAATAGCCGTACACAGCCCACAAAACTTAATCTGCTGCAGTTTTCAGATGCCCGTTTTGGAGTTGATCCAGTTTCGATAGTAAGTCACTCGCACGTACACTCCTGGTTTGTTTGGCTTGCCACATTCATCTCCCCAGCTCACTATTCCCACAAGATACCAGATTCCTCTGGAGTCTGCATGCACCAGTGGCCCACCAGAGTCACCCTAAGGAGAAAAACGTCAACAGGCAGGAACAAAGAAAACACTGCTCACCTCACTGATGCAGCAAGCCTCAAATTGTTCTGTTACAACTGACAGATACTTGCCTCTAGACCACAGCTATAATTCAACCTCCACATGGTTTACTGACAAGACAGAGGCTGACAGCCTATGCCTAATTTAGTCTTTCCCACTTCACACCCCCACATCCGTATTCTCTGGCATGTGCATTGTATATAAAACCCAAGCACATAAGTGCCCATGAGCCATAAAGCTCTTAATTTACATCTGTCAAGATACTGAACTCCATAAACTTCATCAAGATTCCCCAAGGTACATTTTATTTCTAGAAAACACCACCACCCACCCCACCTACTTCCTTTTTACTATTACCTCTGAAGAGACTTACCTGGCAGGCATCCACCTTCCCCTCTAAGTATCCAGCACACAACATTCCAGGTGTTATCGCTCCACCGTACACTTGTCTTCTATTACAAGTTGCAGTACTTATAATTTTTACTTCTGCTTGCCGAAGCTGATTAACACTATAACCTAGAAGGAGAAGTGGCATTAGAATTTGCAGACAGGGTATGCAACCTAAAACACTCAAGCATTAGGAGTAGCCAGATTTTCCTACAGCTTTTCTGCTATGACAGGCAATGAAGCGAACTACCCAGACAATGTCTCAGGAAGAAGAAAGAGGTTTTTTCCCCCCTAAAGTCCCTCACTTGTTCCCAAACATAACTTTTTTCCATCTTTCATCCTCATCAGATGCTCTTGAGCATCATGGATAAAGGGATTTTTATACACGTTTGAGTGCTGAATTCAAGATATGTCCTTGATATCATTAGAAAGACTCATTTGGTTAACTGCAATGTAGCTTTGGACAATAACTACACACCCCAATGTCTACCACAAAACACAACCTATATAGTTCAATGGCTCTCATAAGCAGATTTACAGTTCCATCATCTCTAACCTCACTAACAGATTAATTTGAATGAAGCTCACTCAAGTAATTGGATGTAGCCTGATTTATGGCCGAAAAGATAATAACCGATGAAAACTGTCATGATACATCTATGACAAAGCTGAATGGCGAAAGAACTCATGTCAGCTAAACCCAGAGGGACTGAGCCAGTGAGAACAGAGAACAGAATGTATTCAACCAGCACAATGCACGCAGCAATGATAAAAAAAGCTACTCTTACTCCTGTAAGGCTAACCTGTAGGGTATTTCTCCCATATTCCAATCCACTGACCAAGCCAGAAAAAAACGCAGCAAACTAAGTCCACAAGTATATCATTAGCACGTGCACCTATCAAACACCAAGTCTAAGGAACCCAAAATAAACCAAAAACCCCATAAAACTAACAATAGTCTTCTCAGATACATGTGTGACAGGGCACAGGAAGGCAAGAGACACTCACCATCATTCTCCAAAGCTCCCCAACCTGTGACAAAACAAGAAGTGTTCTCTGGGAAAACGGTAGATGCTTCAGGAAGACAGACACTGTGCACATCACTCGTGAATTCAATAGCAGAGGCAAGTTCCACAACAGCCACATCATATTGATGATCAAGGACGAAGTCACTGTATTTTTCATGAATGATAATTCTTCGGATGAATTTTTTCTGTTTTGGAGGTCTCAACAGAATTCCAAAGCTGGCAGTCCACCTCCGAGGATCTTTTCCTCTGTAAGATATTTGAGGTTATGTCACAGCCACACAAAACGAGATCTCCAAAGAAGCTTAGCTCTCCATTTAAGAACCAGAACTCAATGTGGTCATTTTTGCCTAAGGGACAGAGAAGAGCCCAACTTCATTATCTTTCAGCAGATACAGACATTAGTGGGCCACGAAAGGTCAAAGCACCCAAGAATCCTAAGCATCTGTAGGATCAGAAAGGTGCTGATGACTTACCCTCTAAAGCAGTGGGCTGCAGTCACGAGCCATGTATTACTGATCACTGATGCACCACAGCGATGTGTCCCATCAAGCTGAATACTAGCCTGCCACGGCCATTCCCCATCCTGCGCACGCTGCCCACCAATTATTCTCTCTACTCCTGTGAAGGAGAATGTCTGTCTTCGTATTCCACAGCCTGTCAAAGAAAAGGTAGCTCTGCTTTAGCTGATTGAGGGAAATCAGGGTGTTGCTTTGGGAAAGGCCCTCATGGCTGCAGGCACAGGAGCAACAGGGCAGGGATGTCAAGAGACAGCCTTCACATAAAGCAGTGCCTCCAATAGCAGGGAAACCAAGTGTCATGGTCGCAGGCGTCTCAGGATAGATGTGGGGTAAACAAAGAAGCTTGGTAGAACAGTGACTATTTTTTCATTAAGCCAGTTTTCAGACACACAAGCCCATATGTACTCCCATGAGTACTGAAGGCTGTATATCTGAGACTGTTTATTTTCCACAGTTGCAACTGTTTACCTGGTTTAAAAAAATATTGCCTCTACAAACCTTGCTTTGTTTGATATTTGACCAGAGCTGTACAGAGGGAAAGGTAACAGATACAGCCATTAATGTGTCTGTGCATACAGGTACACACACAGACACAGGTTATTAGGCACAAAGATATGGACTGACAATTAACCTAAGTATTTACATTCATATAGCTTTCATAATAATGGCACGTAACTTTCATCTAAAGACTAAACCTCTCTTGGTACTGTACGAAAAAAAGAACATCCTTACTTCTTGTTTTTTAAAAAGACTTCTTAAAAATTGAATATGAAAATACTGAGGAACCTCCACAAAAACAATCACACCAGGGCAGCTCTAAGCTTTAATACACACATCATCACTAAAATATACACAAGACAGACACTGCACATCACTTCTAAACTCAATAGAGGCAATCTTCCCATTATTTGTAACATCACACCTGTATGGCAAAGACAAGACCAACATAGTCAGTATAGCTTTAAGTGTCACAGAATTGCTGAAGACTAGTTTGCAAACAAATACAAAGCCAAACAAAAACCCCACCCACAAACTAAGCAAAGACAGAAAAGATTTTGTTAGGTCACTTCCAGGTCAGCTTTGACAACAGCAACAAAAAAATAGTGTCCTCTTCCTCCAACAGTTTACTTTTAGCCACTGTGCCAACAGCACAGTCATGTATTACTCAGCTGAAAAAAAGTTAGATCCAAACCAGTTAATTCTCAGAGTCCATTTACAGAGGGAAAGCTAATGTGCAAAGGCTCTGAGACCATGCAGGGGACCGATGTAGTCCCCTGGTAGGGGACTTATGCTGTCTCCCTGTTTCTGGAGGAGCTTTAAGACCTTATGGGGGAGCACAGAACAGGAGGGGGACTGACACCCTGCTCTCACTGTAGACAGCTCTTTTCCCTCTCCCACCCTGTATATTGCAAGGTTTAGCTCAAATCTGACAGACATCTATTGCAAAACCTTTCTGCAGGGAGGAGGAGGCAGAAGGGAAAATGTTTTTGGAAGGATTCCAGCAATAATCTCAGCCCACAGCAACTGCAGTCCTTGTGCAAAGCTCACTAACAGCAGCTCATCTACATGCCCCTACTTCCCATAACCAACATTAAAGCAAATGCTTTCCACCGCCAAGTTAGAATCCCTGATTCTGCAAACACCACAGAGCCAGCCTGACAGCAAGAAAATGAGCTGAGTCTTCCCTGGCTCAGGCACTGTCTGCTGCTCTAGTATCTTTAGCTAAAGTTGGTTTTTCAACTTGCATCTCAAAAGCATAAGAATCTTGTAAACACACAACCTATAGCACCATGTCCCTGGACCTTTTCTGTAAAGTATTTGTACTTACAGTTGTTTAAAAGGTTATCTCCCTTTTCTTTATTCAACTCTGAAATGAAAAGCAAACACCACAGTGAGTATATCTCATAGGGCTACATGATCTAGCACAGACTCCCTCCCTATACCCAGTAAACACAAATTAAATGGCTTGCATTGCTGCGTGGAGTGACAGTACAGTAAAAGGAGTAATTTGCTCTGTTGGAGAAGTTAAGTCTCTGTTCCTTACTGAAAGTGTAAGGCCAAAGGATGCATCTTTCTTGCCTTAGCTCAAAGCTAACAAAAGCAGCAGATGACTGAAAATAGGTCCAAGTAACATCTACATGTGCTGGTGTCTGCACGATATAAATGCCTACATGCATTTGTTCAGGTTCGGTATGGCAAGGTGGTCAAAACAGTCTTCACAAGCCCTCAGTGCTGGGATTGATTGGAGCTAAACTGTAACATTATTGATTTCTTTCCTACAAAACTCCTTTGCCAGATTCTGATGGTAACCAGTAATAGATTCATGGGTGAGGATTACTGCCCAGGGAATGTCAGGGGGTTTTTATGAACACTTGCTATCTGTCAAATAAGCAAAGGAAATAGCAGGGGTTGGAGAAGGGAACCATCTCAGCCTTGCATTTTTTCAATAGCTTGAGGAGTCTGCATTTCAGTACCTAGTCATACAGGTTCTTTTCCAGTTCACTGTGTGCCTTAAAGTAATCTGTGAACCCATGGTCACAAAGTTGGGCCTTTTTTTGAGGAATTGGGGGTTGACTATCTGATTCAACAGAGCTAGGTCACACAGAGATGCACAGGAGAGAGTTCACACTCATAAATCAGTGCCAGGATGCTTTAGTTCTTTTCATGCTACTTCTTCCAAGTTCCCTGGCTGTCAGCCATAACACACAATTTAGACAAGGCAAAAGAAGAAAATAAGAATAGCCCATATTTGCATACTAAAGTGAAACTCATTACACTAAGAACAGCAAGGTATGAGGAACATATTCCCAGCTAAAAACACAAACCTAAGGCACTTGCCTGTGAGTCTAAGGGTTGATTGGTCAATGTTTAAGAACGTGGAGCTTGTTTGCAGCCTTCTGTGTAACACACGGTTGACATGACCCCAGCTCGTTGCCTTACTGTCAGCTGAGGGAAATTTGAATACCAGAACAACAGATGCAAGCACTCCACCAGGATCTGGGCTGCAAACCAACAAAAGCAAAGTGGTGTCATTCTCTCTTTGCCTGCTAATCGTCTTTGTTCTGCTTTGCACTGTCTGTCTTCTTTAGATGAGAACAGGTCTGGTCTGCACAGATGTATAGAACAAATAGCATAGCTGTGCACAAGTAAAGGAAGATGATGACGTGACAGTAAGCAGAAAAAGGCTTGGTTCTCACAATAACAATGATAAGAGGGAATTTTCTGGAAACTGTTATAAGCAGTACAGCTGAGGAGAGGAGGGATCACTCCCTTCGGCCTCCACGCAACTTAGTCAGTAGGACACAGATGGCAGTAGGAACGATACAACAAGTTAAAACCCTTCAAGAGATACCCAAAAGGCCATTCCTAACAGCCATTCAAAAGATCCAGTTAGAGCCATAGAAGTTAAAAAGGTCTTCTGGCATTTCTTTCCCTTTAAGTCGCTTGTCCATTTATTGTCCAGTTAGCTTCTTTCTATCTAGAGACAAAAATCTCAATAGTTTGAGTTATCAGAGCAAGGCATGATCATTTACTGTCAGTATAAAAAAATTTGGCCCCATATTTTAGACTAACAGTCTAAAGGAAAACCAACTGAAGCCTAGAGGCAAAGACAGCAGAGATGCAGTTAAGCTGGTCCAGTGTCAAGCTGCACAACTAAGTATCTGTAGTGAAAACAAGGTTCTAAGAGATACACTGTTTTGGTCAGCCTAAAAGATGTAGAGGAGGTTGCTTGAAATCTAGCTCCCAAGTACTGTAATTTCAGTTGATGTGAGAGGCTTGTGAAAGAAACCAGCAGCAGAAAACAATGTAGAACAGTTTAAGGAAATTACTTATTCCATCTAGAGAGAGGTAAAGGCAAGAAAGCCCAGAAGTGCTGTGAAGAATGACATTTGTGTGAAATTTGGCTCGCTTCGCTATCTAGGGAAAATATTACACAGCAGAATTGAGCCTTATAGAAATACTACTCCAAACTAATGTGAAGGAGAGGGAAGCGATGGCTCTTATGGCTGAGAGTGATACATAATTACTGCAGAAACATGAAAGACTTAAAAGCTCTCACACTGGACCTTTATGTCCCACTTGCCTCCTTCCCTCAACTCTGTATGGATCTCGGTGTCTCACAGTGGAATCATTCATTCCTCAGACCTTTTCAGAGAGGGAGGAGAATAGTCACCTCCTGCTGTACACCATGCAGAGGGGTAAACACCAGCCTGAGCTTCCACAGGAAGCATTAAGTGGAATAAAGAGCTGACTTTGCATCTCTCAAGCCCTTAACTAGTAGTGAAGACCAGGATCACCTAGTAATTTAGTTACTGCATCACAGCCATAAACAACTGGCATTCAGGTAATCAATCTGCAGAAGCATAAGGCCAAATTTCTCTTCCTTGTTGGCCTCTGAAGGTAACTGAGCCCTCAATGTTGTGAGCACTGAAGGACAGTGACAACCAGCCAAGTCTTAGTCACCCTGCTGGTGTAATCCAAGCATAAACAACAACTAGGCCATATGGTCAAGGGGAATAAGCATCCCTGCTTATTCCTGACATTCACATTACTTCACATTACTTACCTTAGACTGACAACATGGGACCTGATGTACCTTTTACTTAGAAAGGACCCCTTGAATACTTGAGATATCTGTTAAAGAAAAAGAGTGTGTTAAAATATACCTATAATATGTACATGATGTCAAGATAGAACAGTCTCGTGAGCCTCCAAAACACTAGAAACTGCCTTCAGATGTCCACCTCTATACCAAAGCTACTGTTAAATTTCCATCAGAGGATGCAGAACCAAAATAAATTCAGCTGAGCTGCCTGATTTCACTGTCCCTTCTGCTCTGTGGGTGCCTGTTCCACCACAGGGCTGCTGGAACATACAGCACCTGTGTTTACCATCTGCTTGTGTGCAGTCAGCAATACATCTTTAACCCAGCAAGGTTTGAAAGGTAAGACCAGCCGCATCAGAATGAGGCAAAATCATTTCTGACTCTTTAGTTCCAATCACACAATTGCAGGACTCTTTACCATAGGTCAGGCAGAAACAGAGAAACATCTTAGCTTACCATGGTTTCAATCTCCTGGCTCAGGTGCCTGAACTCTTCTGTGGTTTGCCTTTCATGCTGAGGGTCATACTTGACATTGGTGATTAGGAAAGACGCATTGTAGTATCGGTCCTGATCTACAGAGGAGAAGAAAAGGAAAGTTCTACTCCACTCTTGTGAGACCCCACCTGGAGTACTGTGTCCCACTCTGGGGTCCCCAGTACAAGAAAGACATGGACATGTTGGAGGGAGTCCAGAGGAGGACCACAAAGATGATCAGAGGGCTGGAGCACCTCTCCTATGAAGGCAGGCTGAGAGAGTTGGCATTGTTCAGCCTGGAGAAGAGAAGGCTCCAGGGAGATCTAACTGCGGCCTTCCAGTACCTGAAGGGGGTCTACAAGAAAGGTGGAGAGGGACTGGTTACAAGGGGAAGCAGTGATAGGACAAGGGGTAATGGGTTTAAACTAAAAGAGGGTAGATATATATTAGATATAAAGAAAAAATTCTTTACTGTGAGGGTGGTGAGGCACTGGAACCAGTTGCCCAGAGAAGTTGTGGAGGCCCCTTCCCTGGAAGTGTTCAAGGCCAGGCTGGATGGGGCTTTGGGCAACCTGGTCTAGTGGAGAGTGTCCCTGCCCATGGCAGGAGTTGAAACCAGATGATCTTTAAGGTCTCTTTCAACCCAAACAATTCTATGAAAGGTGTCTGATCTCCTTCAGTATGATTCAGACATGCACAGCACCTCATAGAGCATGGCACAAGGGTCCCAGGCTCTGGCTGTGACTCCATCAGCTGTGGAATTAGAGCTTTAGCAGCACTTTGGGAAAAGGGGGCTGTAGACATGTTGTTGCTCCATGGATAGCTAGGGGCTCATTTCTACTTTGAGGACCATCCCAAGTAGTTCTAAATTACACCCACTACAACATTTCTCTGGGGATCATCTTCTCATTAACGTGAGGTGAGCACAGCACGAGACACATCAGCCCACGTATGTCCCTTCTGGCTCAGTAGACACACTCACTCCTCCCTAGCTACCCTCTGGCATGTCCGTGCCCCTCTGAGAGGCAGGTGGCCCAGAGCTGTTTACATTCATTCAGCAATCAGGTTCAGTTTAAAAATCTGGCTCTAGAGTGAATGGCAGAGAGGCCCCATAATGCAGAGTTGGCTACAAGCAAAGCTAAGGTATAGCTCTGCCACTGCTCTGTCTAGTGTCCTAATGCAAGCCATGGCCTCGTTGACTCTCGGTGAGTTGAGACAGCACACAATTAGTTCCATCCCAGCAGGAAGGCATTTCAAAATCCCTCACACTGGCATCTCAGAGACTGGGAATGGAATGATTTGGCTTCATTCATCTGCTACCGAAACTGGGCCCTTGGCAACCATGACTGACTCCTGGGCTCCAAAAAGCCTAAAACTCTGCCCTCTCTCTTTCTGAGGCATATCCTCTGCTAGAGGTGCCAGGTTCAATTTCTGCAGAATCCCTGTTCAAGACCAAGCTTACTATGCATAGCCTGAGTACTAGACACACCCCTGGTTTACACAAGACTGCTAGCCTTTGGTTAACAATGCATACCAGCGGATGCACTGGGGCAAGACAAGAACAAAAAGAGGAACAAAACTTAAATCCCTGCTTTAAGTAAATGATATTTTAAGTATTCTTGCAGGTTTTCTAATCAATTCAGATCTTGAATAGGGTCTAGTAAGTTTTCTTAAGCGGATTCTACACCAGAGAGGAATTTGTATACTAAATCATCAGGCAAGACCACAGCAGGAAGTGAAACACAACAGATTCTTGAAGACTTGTGACAACAAAAAGAGTGGTGCACTTACCATGGCACAAAAAAAATGTAATCAAGCCAATGATGAGGGCTAAGCCTACTATCACTGACACAATGATGATTGCTATCTTCCATGGCTCTATACGGTTGGTTGCTCTGTCCATCTGGATCACTATCTGCATTGAAGAAAACAACATGGAGAAATTAAACAAAGATAATAGTGCATCCTGAGCCAAATCATATCTGGCACAACTGAGCTCAGCTGACAAACCTTACAGAATGAGGTAGGTCAGAAAGGACTTCTGGACCCTGTGGGTCTGACCTTCTGCTCAAACCAGGTCCCATCAAACCAGGTCCCACTATGACAGGGTGCTCCACACTTTGTCCAGTCAAGTTTTTAGTACCTCTAAGCACAGAGATCCCCCAGTCTCTCAGAAGTTCTGGTTGAGTTTCTGACCACCCTCATAGCAAAAGCTTTTTCTTTATATTTAGTCAGAACTTCCTTTGTTCTAGCTTGCCTCTGTTGCCTCACACGCACCCCTGAGAAAAGCCTAGAGTTGTGCAGGCATTGCTAGTGTGAACAATTTCCCATCAAGAAACATTACACACATGTCAAGTACAGCTGACTGCCCACACAGGTGCTTAAACTGAACATAAATGTAATAATTCACCATTGCTGAAATAACTTCTGCACCAAGGATACTCTAGACTACCAGAGATGCCATATAACATACCGACAGCAAGTTGAACATGAGTCAACAGTGTGCCCAGGCTGCCAGGAAGGCCACGCGTATCCTAGGGTGCACCAAGCACGGCATTACTAGCCCGTCTAGGGAAGTGACTGTCCCACTCTACACTGTGCTGGTGCGGCCTCACCTCAAGTACTGTGTGCAGTTTTGGGCGCCACAGTGCAAAAAGGACATAAAACTATTGGAGAGTGTCCAAAAGAGGGCAACAAAGATGGTGAAGGGTCTAGAGGGGAAGACGTATGAGGAGAGGCTGAAGTCCCTTGGTTTGTTCAGCCTAGAGAAGAGGAGACTGAGGGGAGACCTCATCGTGGCCTACAGCTTCCTCACGAGGGGGAGCGAAGGGGCAGGTGCTGATCTCCTCCCTCTGGTGACCAGTGATAGAACCCGAGGGAACAGAATGAAGCTGTGACAGGGGAGGTTTAGGTTGGATATCAGGAAAAGGTTCTTCACTGAGAGGGTGGTTGGGCACTGGAACAGGCTCCCCAGGGAAGTGGTCACAGCACTGAGCTTGACTGAGTTCAAGAAGCGTCTGGACAACGCTCTCAGTCATATGCTCTGATTCGGCTGGTCCTGCATGGAGCCAGGAGTTGGACTCGATGATCTTTATGGGTCCCCTCCAACTCAGGATATTCTATGATTCTATGATACTGCTTTGAGTTATTTTTAGTTGGTAGGAGTAGTAACATTTATCAATCCCTTACAGGGTTTGGGTTTTATTGCACCAAACCCACACATATATTGTAAGAGACGACATCCTGTCTCCTGCCAGTCTGTCAGAGGGGAGAGAAATAGCTACTCTTGTATAAACATGGTATGGCAACAAGACCCAGACTTAATGACTCACTGAAAGCCAACATCAGACCTGTAAAAGAGTTGGGAACTTGACTCACGCATGGACAAAGGCACATAAGCCTTTCTCCACCACTTATGTCCTGTGCAGCATTAAGCAAGAGAACATTAGGGAAACTGCATTTTTGCGCATGTCCTCAGTAGCTTTGTTGTAGGATGATGCAAAGCCTTAAGCACAATTAATTCAGATCCCCGGTAATTCTACAGCACACTATGTAGTATTTTTTGTTATGCTACACACTGAATCTACATCATGGTCAGCATTAGTACAGGGTATCAGAAAAACACATGGGATAATCTCTCAAAGGTGCCTGGAGTGACAAATTGCAGCAGGAGGGACTCAGCTGGCTACTCACCATGCTGTTTTACACCCACTGATCCATGTTTGTATTGCTGTGGACCAGACATACTAAATGCTATTTTCCCCTTTTCAGGCCTATGGCACAGGCATTTCTCAGCAACATCCAAGAAAATAGGGGCAGGGAGGGGCAGAAAGGCAAGCTGAGAGAGTAAGTCTTTGCAGATTTTCTGACTACAAGGTCGCAAAGAAGAAATCACAATGAAAGCAGAGCAGTATACTAACAGAGGCTCCATCTTAGGAAATGAGCTGAGGGGGCAGATGAGCAGTGAAGGCAAGGGTATGATGCACAAATCCAAGACAGCAAGACAGTGAAGTGGTGGGAAAGCAGATTGGGGTTATATACTCTGCCCTGAGGGCAAGAAAGCTAAGCAAAACTACAAGGAAGAGATGGTAAGCAAGGCAAACAAAAAAAAAAAATAAAAAAAATAAAGACCCTCCCAAAAAACCCCAAACAAAAGAGGATAGAGTCACAGAGGAAGCAGCTGAGAGGTCTGCACACAGGGAAGGTGTGCTCAGCAAGTGACAGGGAGGTTGGAAGCAACTCAGTTTAATCTCTTCACATAAAAGCTTGTTTTTGGCTCGTGAGTGTGTTGGCAGATATCCCAGTCCATTGCTTAAGAAGGGAAGCAGACAAGTTTTTACTAACTCAAGCAGGTGGCATACTGGAAGGAAAAAGTAAAACAGGGTAGCTTCAGCCAGCACCACAACTGCAGGTGGTCACAAGCAGCAGCTTAGTGTTACCAAAATACACAGGACAGGTGACCAGGATCAAGTCTTCTGCTTCAGAGTCACACGCTATAGAGAAGCCTAATACCTCTCCTTCCGTTGTGCCTGCTTTATTGTGGCAAAGTTATGTTCTGGCAATGCACAGTCCAAGTTTTCCCCAAATCTAGCTGTCTCCTCTCTAGACTGGCTTAATTCCCTGATGGCAAGACTCTGCAAAACAAACCGTAGGGCAGTTGACAGGAGTCTGAAAGCCCAGGCTGGCCAAGATTGCTTTCTTTGGAAACTGCAAGTTGCAGTAAGCACATAATATACACATACTAGAGCTCAGCTGGTTCCAGGGAGGGCTTGACTTCTCGCCATCTGGACCTTCACTGTATACTATCAATTACCCCTGAGGGTTTAACAATTGCAGAGGTTCAGATAAAAATTAAAGACCAGTGGGACTGTCGTGCCTCAGTTTCTTTAACCTGCTGCAACCTCCCACAGAGCATTCCCATCCTCATCTCACAGCTCACAGAGTCTTTCACGGTCCCAGCTGCTGGAATTGCAGCATACCTCATGGGCAGTCAATTACTGCCCTCCAGGGGAAGCCCCTTGGCTACCCAGAACAGCCCACCTTGGCAAAATGCCTCTGCCCCTCCTTAGCTAGCCACCTCTTATGCTTTAAAGATTCTGCTTTAGCACCAGACCTTGCTCTCCTCACTGGAGAGCTTTTGCTCTCCAGCCTGAGCCCCTGCCATCGCTCTTGATCAAACTGGTTCCCTGTGCTTCAGCTGTCCTCACCCCAGTGTGCTTCCACCTGAACGGCAATCAGAGCAACATCCCTCCATTGCTCTTGACACAGAGAACACGTGGCACAGCCCTGATGGCATATGGCTGACTCTGCAGATACTGAGGCAACAGTACTCGTTTCATAACCGCCGGCTTTCTTGAACTGTATACAGACAGATTTCCTCAAGATATGGCCTTATGCCTAAGCTACAAAAGCTTAAGACTCACACTTGAGAAATGAGTGTCTTGTTGCCTGTGGGACTTGTGCTCTGACAGGCAGCTCTGTCCTCCATTTCAATCTGTCTCTATTTTCTTTGCATGTAAATATCAGGTACATCAACAAACACTGGTGGCACAGGCCCCCTTCTTCTCCAACATTTCAGAATTGCTTGCTCTCCACAGGTCACACAGACTTGCAAGGGGAAACAGGTACCTTAGGAGCTGCTGCAGTGCTGGGGAAAACAAACACAGGAGATGAGGAATAAAAATGTCCTCCACTTTTGATACTGATTTAACTTTAAATTTTTTTGAGAAAGCAGTTTAAAGGAAGCACTTCCATATATTTCTACATTCATACAAATTTATACATTTGTATATCCTACATACAGGATATACAAATTAAAGCAGAAATACTTCGTCAAACCCAAAACAGTTTTCCTCCCTTTAACAGGATGCTCTTGACTTCCATCTTGCTATTATCTTAGTACCAGAAGAAGAAAAATCTCTTATGCAATGGAAGCACCAAGTCTCATCACCTCCCACAGTGTACGATTGCCAGTATGAATCCTTCAACTGCGATGCCTGAGTGCAGGACCCAGCTGAGCAGCCCCCTTTTATTTTGGTCTATTTTATCAGTGGACATGCTAGTCACCATGCACATGCTAGTTGTGCAGAAGGGTTGGGAGAGAAAAACTCTCCTGTTTTTAGCTTTTTAGGAAATTCCTAATATCTTTTGCCATTCATTTCAGGAATCAGCAGGAATGCAGGGAACAGATGGTCATGTTTGGCCCAAAATCAGCTATCCTTTACTCTTTGAAGAACAGCTCAAGCAACACTAGATGTGCATCACTTGCATTACAACAGCATTTATTTCCAGCAGTGCTCAGTGCTTTGACATTGTCATGCTAGAGTCTGTATTCACAAAACAAAACATACTCTCTCAACTAGGTCTGATTTTAAGCCTGGCTCTGCTGATACCTACTAGGATGGTTAGTGAAAGACAGCTCTTGTTCAGGTTATGGCCACTCAATGCATTCAGTCATTAATTACATACATTAAACCTCCGACTAGATTCTTCACCCCTCTAGCCTTTTTGCTGTTATGCCATGGAGGGCACAGTTGTCATGCTCTACCAGAATAACCACCTGACGAGGGATTCCTGTGCCTGGGATATCCTTCTCTGCAGTTAAACAGTTCAGTGGCCGGTGGATTCCCTGTTTAGGAATCAGACTTCTGCATGGTCTTCTCTGCAGTCTAGTAACCAAGAAAACTCTGCTCCGCCCAGCAACCCTCGCTGGCCAGAGAAACACTGATCCTCTGCGTTGCTGATGAATGCAGAGGCAGAGATGATCTCATCACCTTCAACCACAGATGCATCCTTTCTTTCTTCTTGCGGCAAAGAGGCACTGCTTAATAGACAGGCGTTCTCAGAAGACCCCAAATACCGCAGCCATCTGTGTAGATGCCTTCCAGAGCTGGGTGTTTTGTACAGCCTCACATTTCTTGCTTCCTTATACCACATGCTTCTATTTCTTTATTGCCCAAACTCCAGTAAGGTGTCAACTCCTAGGGAGTCAGACAGGGGAATTCAGGTAACACCAATGTATTCATCCTCCAGAATGGATGAGGATAACTTTAATTCCTCAACAGCAAACCTTAACAAGAGATCAGAAGCCAGACTCCACCAGGAGACCTTGAATGCCAAGTCCTCTGTGCTCTGAAAACCACCTCCTCACGGTCTGTGTCTGGCAGCTTTCAGTCTGCAGTGAATTAGCGAGGTTTCAAACCCAAGATCTTTTAGTTAGGTACAAAACTGCTTATCTTGGCAATGCTATGCATGAACAATAGATGTCCTCCAGCAATCCCTGTTTTCATTTAAAACATGCTTCATTCCCAAGGAGCCCAAGACAATCCATGGAAATGGCAGCATCTGACAATTTCATATCGCAGTTTATTTGGGTCTGGAAATGCAAACTATTAAGTCTCCTAGTTTACACACCTTGGCTCTGAGCCAAAGAATGTGTTTTGATCACTAAAAAGGTATTCCATACTGAAAAAAATTAATCTGGATGAACTATTTTGGAAATGGCTATGTTTTTATAGAATTAAGTTATTTTAAACACAGTAAAGTTGTGTTTAGAGAGAGATATATTAAATCAAGCCTCGATAGAGGATATTTTCATAAGTGAAATACAGCAAGAAATAAAGCTACATTAATAGTTATTGGCACATTAGGAAGAAGAGTTGTACTGAAATTTTACAGAACTAAAATTGTCTGGTCTTCTTTGTGAAACCAAGGAGAAAACAGATGAGATTTCAGGTTGGATTTCTGATCAACCTCAAATGAATTCTTTACCATCTAATTTGGATTATTTACTCAAAAGCAAAACACAAGCACAATACAGAGGTGACAAGCTGTTTTTCCTCTCTCATGCTGTACCAAACTCCCTAGAAGTTTACTGTGTTCATTCACAATGCAAGTGGTGAAAGTTCAGCTCCCACCTCTGCCTGACAGGATTTGATTCACTATATTGAGTTTATCCATCTCTTCCAGTTAAGCTACTGTCCCCATTATCGAAAGCCTCAGTAAGAACAATACCAGAAAACTGAGCAGAAAATGTCTGTTCAGACAAGAAAAGGAAGTGTAACATTATCATCTGTGTCCTAAGAAAAGGCCCTAGTCACTGAGCTGCTGGATAAGCAGGGAACAGTTACCCTATTCTGTTTTACAGATCTGCCCTTGACATTTTTTGACTTCTTAAGCTAAGCCCTCATAGCACCCTGACCTAGGTTTGTTTAGATGAATCTAAACCATGTTTTCTGGCACCGGCTGTTTACTGAAGGTGCTTTGCCATGCTCTGCATAGAAGAAAACATGCATCCTTTTCTTTCTGATCTGCTTCTATCTTCCTATAAAAAATTTATTATTGTATTTTTTATTATTACACCCCTGCTTACTGGTATTCCAACACACTCAGAAGAGCCAGTGGCAGAGCTTTGGTGACACATCTGCTGATGAGGGTCTCTCCCTATTTATAGCCATGACCAGTTTTTCCATTTGAAGATGGATTCAGACACATCCCTGCAGTCAGTCTTCCTAGAAATGGAACCTTTCACAAGACAACTGAACAGACTAACCTTCTGTCCTGGTGAGTGCAATTTGAAAATCCAGACTAGGTCCCTGGCACTATCTACCTTGGTAGGGTGGTTGGGAATGGCAGCAACTGAAATGCATATGGCTTAGTCCAGAAGTCCTGTAGCAAAAGCACAGGGCCATGAAGCAAGACATGCTAATTCCACTCCCACTTTTGCCACAAGCAATCACACCAACCTAACGCTTCTCTTCCACTCATATGTGGCATACTCAGGACAGACACTTCTAAGGGAATGGGATGACAACCTCTACTACTGTGGGCATTGAAACAGAAGCAGGTAGTAACTGCCAAAGTACTGCAAGACCCTTGGTTTGGATGAGGTCAGTTACCTACCAGTCTCAATCACTCAATGTTTGATATCTCCCAAAACAATTCTGATACAATGGAAGACTTCCAAACATTGAAGGGATCTGCTGAGGGATAAAAAAATGTGTGTTCTTCTATGCGTCACACTGAATCAGCTTGATCTCCCCACACCCTCGAACATCCCACAAAAACAGTAGGTGCTGCATGCCACCCCTCAGATAAAGCATCACTAATGTATTTGCCACCTACTAATTGAGCTCCTCCCCTTAACCATCCAATTCTACCGAGATCTTGCTGCTTCCCAGGAGCACACTTCAGCTGGTCAAAGGCAACAGCTCCAAATACTGTTCTTGTCATTGGCATCAAGATTCAAGACCAGCATTCAGTCTTTGGGATGTGTTAACTCAGACCTTACCAGTAACTACATCCATGATGCCAAAATACTGCTCATACAGGCTTTCCTGATTATTTGATCACCTTTGCAATCAGCACAAAAGGTTTGTTGTTCCTTACTCTCTTATCCATTTTGCATACAGCATTTTGGAGGTTATGAGCTCTTTAATTGTTGGGATAGAGCTAGCCTCCCATACTACTGCAACAGTCTGTGGGACATAACTGTAATACCAACAACTGAAATATCCTTGATCAATAACACATCTTTCTACAGTTGACTGTCACAGTCATCTTGAGAAAGACTCCCATATTCTGAAACAAGCTTTAGTAGAATTCAGAGGGCTACTCACTACCTAAGGACTTTACAATCTGCATAAACATGTGAGATGCCATCCCAGTGTAAAGGAAATATTAAGTACATGGCCATTGATTGCAATCAGTTTAGAATAAGGTTCTGCAACTTCTATATCTCTTTGCCTCTCAGATTTCAACTTCCAGCTGCGTTGGTCATAGGCCAGTATCTTATTCTGTTAGTTTGGCAGTCCCAGCCTATAGCAGTATATCTGTGCTTTTCAGCCTTTGAAAACAGCTCTGTCTGCCTCCCTTCACCCCGCTTTGATTGAAAACTACTCCAGAAATGAGACATCAAACAAGCAGTTATAGTCTTTGTGGATTTTCAGTTTGATTTTCATTCCAAGGCAGGGTGGGTGAGATAGTCTGATGCCAGATTTGGTGCATTTCCAAGCTGATTCTGTACAGATTAACACTTCACTGGCTGCATACAAAGCCCATGAAAATAAACAAGAGCACAAGAAGCTACTTTTACCTACTTTACTCTGCTCACCCTCTTGTACCACGCATTTATTGCTCAGCAGTTGTGACTGCAATACATTCTAACCGCGCTAGCACAAACAGCAGATCAGAGTTGGTACACAGTGAGATGACTCTCACCTGCTCCCCTGCCACAAACTTTGGTGGCTAAAGGCCACCTCGGTTTGTCACCATACCATGCTGTAGAGGAGCTGGCCAATTCTCAGAAAACAAATGTATTTTGGGTGAAGAGAAAGGGTGAAATATCAGAAGGATTACTGATGCATGGAAGGCGGCTGAAATCAGAAGTAAACTCAGTCATTCTCCCCACACCCTCGGTCAAAGCTCAAACTGCCTTATAAATCTACACATGATATAGCCATGCTGCTCAAACTACCAAGGAGCAAGTCAGAAGGCTGAGGCACTCACCTCTGGGTACCACTGAGAGGTCAGCAAGAAGCTCTTCTGTCTGGGAGATGCACTGTCCCGAACACCACAATGCACTATGCAGCATCTCAGCATAGACTTGAGGCTTTATCTCCCGAATTAGGAAAGAAAGGAGTCATAGGCAAGTCAGAACAAACAAGTCCAGCAAGTCTCAGTGACAGAAGCTTTACCCAGTAGCATGATTCCTCCCCTAAAACAATAACAATACACTTCTTTCATCACACCTTTCATCCAGGAATCCCGAAGCCTTTTCAGAGCATTAACTACACCCTGCAACACCCCAAATCAGAAGAGCCGTGAAAATTTTGCAAGGACGCAGAGTTTATTTCCTTCTTTGGTATAATTAAAAACAAATCAGAAATTATGGGCAGGACCAACTCAGAAATTTTGCATGTTATAAAGAAACAATGTTCAGTCCCAGGCCAGATACAAAGCTGACATAAATTGGTGTAGATTCAGTGGCATGTGCCTCTTAACCCCCTTGAACTTCCCTGAAACTGGTCATTTAGCCAGACAAGAACTTGTCCCCACAACGACAGCTACATTCAAGTTTGCCATTCTTCTTTAACTCCTTAGACATTAATTTTAATTGCGGCCACCTAGCCACACACACATTTCTGTCCTGGAAAAATTCTCCTGGGTCATAAACATTTGTGATATAAATATTTGCAGGTTGCCTAAATAAGCATTTCTACTAGTGCTAGTTACAGCAAGTTAACTGGCAAGTCAGTTAACACAAGCACAAACTCTAACCTATAATAGATCATTTCTTGATCTTTTTTGGGGAACCCTTTTGTCAATTTTAAGTTTTCTCAGTTCCATCAAACTCAGTATGAGATACATATGCCCACATAGCCTTACACACAGATTTGTTTCAGAAGGCTGGAGAAGACAGAACATCACAATAAGAGAGGTGTGTGGCACATACTTGCTTTACTTTGATGCAATAAAGTTTCTACATCTAGGGACTCTTTTCCTTCACCTTAATGACCTTCATTTGACCCCTCTATAGCTCAGGTATCACCAGCTTAGTAACATATTGATGTGAATACATCTGACACAGCTGAAGCTCTTCCTTCCGCCTTGTATCAAGTCCATAGCCAAGTAACAGGAAGACTGCCTTTCTGGGAAGGTAGGCTTCTTTTGAATGAAACACAGGCTAAAGATAAGCCTCAGCTTCTCGTAATTTGGATTCAGTCACTGTCTCAGCATAATTTGTTACGAAATACAATGAATAGAGTTGCTAATGATGCACATAATGTAATTGCTTCTCGATACTTTAACTGGAAGCTGCATTGCCATCCCATATAGGAACACTTCTATTGAGTCAGTCCAGATATGCAAGAGAAATCCAGTCAGAAGCCTAGCTAGAGGGTGACAGTTTCCAAGGGTGAAATATTGAGTGTCATATGATTACCTGACCTGTGTGTAGGTGGTGCAGAGATGTAATCATTCCAGGCAGCTTGTGATCCTCAGAGACAGAGGCCTTTCTTGTGACTTGATCATGGCATAGGTGGAAGAATGCATGACACAGGTTTCATGGCAATCTCTGAACAGTCTCACCTGCAGGCAAAAAAAACTATGGCTGCTTTAGAAAAGAGGTTAAAGTGAGGAGGCTTTTTAGGGGACTGAAAAGCTCTTCCAGCCCTAATTTGATGGCAGGAAGGCACCAAATCCTGATTAATGGTCCCCGATCTGCACAAGGTATCTGTGTATCTTCTTGTACTGACAATATTTCCCTGGGGCAGAAATCCCAGCTGAGAAAAAGGGACAGGCAATAGCCATTAGTGGTTCAGTTACCAGGTACCTAACAGGTTTGGCTCCTGATCCCAGAGACAGTGTACTGATATTGCCCACTGGTGCTACACTGACAAACTTCAAAAAAAGCCTGGACAAGTTGGGAAACGCTGGGAAGGAGGCAGGATTTGTGGTCCACCTTTGTACCAAATAAAAGAGACATTCTGGAGGCAGAACGTAGGATGCCAAACACCAGGACCTGCATCATAACACAGCTGGTGACAGGCAAATTCTCGATGCACAACTAAAGCAATGGACTGAGGAAGAGAGGCTCAGGCTCATCAGAGACTGGGGAAGCTTCTAGAGTAGATTAAGTCTAGCAAAGGATGACCAGATTTCCACCTTAACTGAGAGGGAAATGGGATCTTCACTTCACATACAGAAATTTCAAACTGACAAGTAGTAGAAAGCAGATTGGTGCACACAGGATACACTGTTCTGAATAGACACTGTAACCTCAAGTAAAGAATAGGATAGAAGTTGGCAAATGTCAAATAGTAAACAAAAGCAGTAAAGAAGTCTGATACAAACAGGATACAGTGATAGAAAGCCAAAACAATGCTTTCCATGTTTCACAGAATTCTCTAAGAAGATAATGATGGCATAAACACTGAATGCTTACCTTAAACAAAGACATGGACACAGTGGGTGCAAAGGAAACATGGCGGCAGGAAGGCAATGTGGAATGTGGAAATCTCAAGGAATTACCCTTCCCAGTTATTTTAATTACTCTGAAGTGAAATGTGAAATCTTTACATTGAACACTCGGATAATAGTAGATTTCTAGATGCTGTGAACAACTGTTGCAGGAACAGGCAGCTAGGAAACCCATAAAGTGGAAAGTAACTCGTGATTCAGTCCTGACCAGTACATACAATTGTTGTATCACATTTCTGCCATGTACCTGAACTATATCTGCATCAGATTAAGCATTTCTACAGATGCCCAAAGCCAGAAGATCAATGACTGCCAGGCTCAATTTCAAAGACAGGAACCACACAAAAACAGAATAATCAATGAACCTAAAAGGGGAACCTTAAAGAAACGCATGTTTTCTGGAGACAGACAGATTATTTCAAGACATCATGTTAGTCTCAGAGCAAATGCATCCTGTCAAAGAAAAAAGAGCCTTGAGGAAGCCTAAAGCTAAATGCAATGGTATTTTAAAAACCCAAACAAACAAAACCATTGGGAGCAAGAAAGTATACTTCAGAAAAGCTGAAAAAAAATGAAAGGGTTATAAACTCAGGCACAAACTGCAACAAAAAACTCCAACAAAGTTAGGCAGAAGCATATCAGAACCATCTAGGTGATATTTCTTAGGAGCAAAGTATAAGACACTGGGGGAAAAGCCAACAAAAAAGTGACCGAGATCAGGTAGCAGTCAACTGGGGTGGAGTATTATTCATGATTCATGATGGTATGCAGCATCTCACCCAACACTGCTTTATTGCCAGAAGACCGAGGGAAATCTTTCCAAAAAAGCATTCCAAAGCAAGCATTAGAAACATTTGATAGTGTAGTATGATATAAAAAATGGCCATATTAGCACAAGCACTTGAGTAAAAAGAGTAGCAGGTATTTCTATAAATATGCAGTATGGGGTAGAATCATCATAGCTTTTGTAAAGCAAAGTGCTGCCTTGCAAACCTACTTCAGTTCCTGAGCAGGTCAACAGCTTGTGCATGAGGCAGAACTTATTGATAATGTCTGCTTGGATTTCTAAAATAAATTAAAGAAGATCTCTCACAAAAGCCTGTTAAAAGATCTGAGCTGCCATGGGATATGAAGGCTTGAGATGGAACAACACTTAAGAGAGGGAACACAAAATAAATTATAATGCTTTTTGTGAAGCCAGGTCACTATGTCACAGGAATCGCTGCTATATTCATAAATGGTCTGGAAAAATGAAATACTGAGATGACAATCCAATCCAATGATAACTGCCTGTTCATGACAGTAAAGAGAAAAACTACAACATGCTGAAGAAACATCTAATATTGAAATACTATGTAATAAGACAATGGATGAACTTCAGAATGAAAAAGTATAAAGTGACACATACAGAAAAAACAGCCCTAACCTTACCTACTGTCTGTTGTTGAGTTGGTTATTCTTTTCAGGAGTAAGATTGAGGCAGAGTCTCCTGTGAGAATATCAACTTAGGAGCAGTCAAAAAACAAGAGGAATGCTAGAACCTCCTTGTAAAGAGAACAGAAAAGCAAAAAAGGAACAAACTTATATCACAACATTAATCCACATCATGCCTGTATCCTGAATACTGCATTAAATTCTGGTCCATTTGCACATCTCGAAGCAGATATAGAGGAACCATAAAAGGTCCTGAAAGAAGCAGCACAGCTGATCAAAGGAACAAAGCAGCTTCTGTGCATGGGATGCCTGAATAGACCAGGATTCTGCAACCTGAAAAAGGTATGGAGGAAGTAATAAGGTTCTAGAGAGTAATGTGTGGAGTAGTGAAAGTGAACAGGAAAACACTATTCAATGTTTCTTCTCATACAATAACTAGGGGACTTCAGACTAGAGTGGCAGGTTTAAAACAAGCACAAGAAGATACTGTCGTAGAATATGCAGGTAAGGCATGTGATTCCTTGCTGCAAGGTATGTAAAATGTCAAATATTTTGCACATTTAAAGGCAATAATTGCTTTTCTGGAAGAAAATTCCACACAGAGCTCTTAAACATGATGATCTAAGAACATTGTGATCTAAGAATTTCCTGACTCAAATTACTAGAAGGTTTTTTTTAAAAAAAAAAACAAAAAACAAAAACAGCACTCTCAGGAAGCACCATTACCTGACTGCTGTGTTCTCATCTTCCCTAGGTGTCCTTCACTGCCTACTCCACAAGTCTCTAGTTCATTTAGCTGCCAGGCATTCCTTCATAATAATAATGAATTATTATTAATCCTTATTAATCCTATTATTAATAGAACAACTGCCGGCTTGGGATCAATGTTTTCCCCATCTATCTGCTAAGCAAAATGTGGTCTGACCTGCCTAGCTAGATCAGTAGCCACAGGACGGATGTATTGGTATCTTTGCTCTTGGACAGTTAAGGAACCATGGAAGCCCTCTCAGAATAGTTCAGCTGGAAAGGTCCTACAATGATCTTCTAGTCCAACTGCCAAGAAATTATAGGCACCATGTTTCTCAGCACTCAACTGTGCATTCAGCTCAGGTTACAGAGGAAGTTTGTGTTTTGCAGCAGCATGCATTCCTGGCTACAGATCACCCTATCTGTATGGTATCTGTATCTGATGACACATCAGACTCCAGAAAGGGGCTGTGGCCCCCCAGGTAAGCTGAATAGTGTTCCTCTGATCTGAGAGCGCCTACAGGGGTGTCACAAAAGCAACAGCACCTCATGTATTACACAAGACCAAAATGAACCATGGTTCTGTTATTAACAAGAAAGAAAAAAAACTATGAAGGGGCAAACACATAGACAACTCATAGAGAAGGTTCACAGCTTCATCTTAAGCATCAAAGTTTCCTACATGGCGTGCACAGAGAGCAGAGTTTCCCCACAAAGAACTCACTATCACATCTGGTCCACAAATGTTCTGGTACCTTTAGTGTCACCCAAATAATCCCAACATCCTATGACTTCGGTCTCATTCCTTGCATAAAGGATACAGTTAGAAAGCCATAAGCAAACAAAGGTAAGTGCCGTTTCAGCCTTTGGAAAGGCACCTGCTAACTACCTCCTTTTAGCACGCTGCTTTGATTTGTCAGTAACAAAACACTAACAGGATTAGGTTGCTCTGCTACAACTGTACCAGCACAAGCTACAGAATATCCAGAATTCTACTGAGCAGCAACCAGTCTAAATAGCTAGTGTAGAAGCTGGAAATTGCTTAAAGCCGAGCTTACTGCAAAAGCAAACTTAAGTCTTCAGCTGTCCTTTTTTACTGCTGTACTACTAACTTACTTGAACTCAGGCATATTGCAAGCAGATGGGGGAGAGATCCAAAGCCAGTGTATACAGAAGTAATTTTTTATGCCTATGACTCTTCACTTTTTTTTTTTTTTCGAAACTTCTTTTGCTTTTTGTGTCCTTAAGAGCAAACTGTACAGTTTCACCTAGGGCTCTGAGTCAAGCAGCATTTACTCAGTCTCTCACTTAGGATAATCCTAAGAAAACTCCTCCTTATTAAGCTACTGTGAAGTAATTTTCTGGTTGGAGCCTCCTGCTGCCTTGTCAATCTCTTCCCTAGTTGGGAAACGTACATTATCCAGAACTGTTCTGACTTGCAGAATGCTGAAGAATTGTCTTAAACACTAAGCCATTAACAAGATCTTGCTATACTAATGTGTCATCAGAATTGCTTCAACAACCCTTGTGACTCCTCCCCATTATGTTTGGGGCTCTCATTTTCTTCCTTAAACGATATTGAGACATGTACATGCCTACAGTACATGCTATAACCACAGTATTTAACCTCTCCCTTGGGCAGTTCTTGAAACACAGAGAAGCAAGAACAATCATCTGCTGTTGTAATGAATTGTCCATGTAGAAGTTAACGCAAAAGTAGAAACTGATATGCAGGCACGGGTCTACACCTGACTCAAATCATCTTCACTGGGTTACCTGATACTGAGCTGTGCTATTACCTGCTATTAGCTGAAGACTTCTTTCCATTACTTCAGGGATGGCTATGCAGGTACAGACAATGATGCATGTACTTGGACAATAAGCTACAAGTCTTGTTAAAGGCAAAGTAAAAAAAAGGGAGGAGGAACCAAGAGATTAAGAAAAAAAATATCTCTCCTTAGAATTTGTTTTTGGATTTATGATCATCTTTACAGGATGGAAGACAAGCCCAAAGAGTAAAGCAATTTTATATTTGTGTTTCCTGTTTAGCACAATTGTTCTACAAAGCTAGTATTAAGATTAAGAGAAATCTAATTAACTTAGTCCTATTGTGAAGGATGAAACTAACAACATGTCAATGACAGGACAAAATATTTCCAGGTTCTCATTCAGCTGTATGGAGAAAGAAACTCAAGGAAACAGAAGTGGACATGATCTAGAGCACAGCTCTGGTTTCTAAATCAGGAAAGGGAAGGTGGTGGTAAGGAACAGTAAGATGAGAATTGGAAATACTGCAAATTAGACCTTGGAGCATTTGTCCATGAAGACTGAGACTGCCATGAATGACAAGGATCTAAACTCAGCTAAGTAGAGGGGGAAAAAATGGGGGGGGGGGGAAGTGTCATTCTCATGCCCACATTCAGACTCCAGAAGAGAGTCAGGAAAATTTGAGACTACAGCAACACATAAAGGAATACCAATGTTTGAGCTGTTGGACAGCAAGAAGGAACAGCTCTTCAATACTTCCCAGCGGACCCTGCAGTCTCATGGACCCAGAAATCTTCCTGCCACACAGAGGGACATGTCACAGTTGCACTACAGAGATACTAGACTTAGGGAATACCATGCAAAGACACCATGCAATAGCAACCAGCATGTGAGGGACACCACCCATGAACTGTTCCATTTCATTGCTCCTGTCCATGCTGTGCAGAGGTGCACTAGACCATCACCAGCAGAGCACGGTGTTGCCCCTGGCTGTACACAACTGCCTGCACCTCCCAGTTCCAGTAGTCAGTGAGGGCTTATTCTTGCAGACTGATCCAAATTCCCTTCTGCACCCAAAATGTCCCAGTAGCAAAGACCAGCACCAACCACAAATGACTTCTCTAGTAAGCCTGGGGCTTCATCCCCTACAGGAAACAGAGCAAGGTACAGACCATCCTGTATCCTGTAACACTCAATATTATAGGTAGATAGTGCACACAGTGGTGGGAGACAATCTTTCTACAACCAGCAACCTTCCACTGCAAACACTGAGTCACAGTGCTTCAAGATTTTTACTAGTTGGAAGACAGCATTTTAAGGATATTTTTTTCTTTCTTTTAAATATAAGAGGACCCTGGTGCCAATATTTTCACATATTTACACTAAAACAGAAGGACACATACATATGGAATGCTTAGCTATAGCAAGGCTGCAATAACACCACAGCAACATCTTTGTGCTGAGCATATGGGTGATCTTGCAGACGGGCATGGTTCTCAGGATGTTCCACCCTTCCGGCTTGCTAAGACTGGGTGGGCCAGACCCTGGTCTGGCTAAAAAAAGAGAGGGCTGGTGCAGGGAGCCAGGCTTACAAAGCGTTTGGGTGGGGAGACGGAATCAAATAGTGCTGGTGACAGCTGAGTTTCTCAGGCTGCGTCTGCATACTACAGTCTGGGTACCTCCCTTACTTGTGGAGAGATGAGGCTCCCGGACTTAAGTGGAAGGAGCCTCCATCTCTTCCAAATCATCTCTGCTATGCACAGACACTGCCAGGCAGCATGCACTCAGGGAGCCAGGCCAGCACACTCCAGCCCACAACAACTACAAGGAGAGAAGTTTGGGCAGGGGTAAGCCAGCTCCTGTGTTGCACCTGGGCAGGGACAAGTCACCAAGATCATTTCCGAGACCATCTAGGTAAGGTTGGACACCTTGGTGAAAGAGTACTGTGACATTTGCAAGGGATGCAGAGACAACAGCTCTGAGCCAAATGGGCACAATTCATTGTGGCACCCAGGCAGTGGTGGGATCATAGACCAAGGGATGGCAAGAAGCCCTAACATGAATTGGGTGGTGGATGGAATCATTATTTGGAGTAGGAATTGCCCCAGTACAAAACCAACAAGCCATTTTGGATCTAGGCCTACAACTATCAGCTTTAGAACACCATGTCTGATGGTCTGAAGCCCTTAAATGATCAGTTACAACATACCAGTAAGATGACCATTCAAAACCAAGCTGTATTAGACTTGATGCTGTTGAAGGAGAAAGGCCTATATGGAATTCTGAACCTGTCAATGGATGACTCTTGCATCCACAACCTGAACATATCAATACCACTTCAAGACTAAAACAACAAGAGGAAGAAAGTAGCCAAAGATTCAGAAGTGATTGTTGCTGGACTAGGAACAAACTGGTTGAGGAAAATTTTTTACTTGTTTGGATTTTCTCTTTCTGGGTGGCTAACCAGCCTCCTTCAATCTTTGATAATGATTGTAGTTATGATAGTTCTAATTTGTATCATGATAAGTTGTATTAAGCACGTGACAGTAAGACCTGTGAAATACACTCCCTTACAACCTGTTCACATAAACGATATCCCAGCATAGTCACAGAACAATTGAGAAATGATGATCCACAATGTGCATTAAGACTCACCGAGACTGTGCTCCCTTTTAACTTTGGATGCAAGAGGTGACTGTACCACGACTCTACGAAAACCAATGGAATCACGACTGTGGTCATGGGGTAGACTGCATTGCAGATGAGCCCACCTCAACAAAGCCCACAAAAACCTAACGAAGATCGAACAAAAATGTTCCCACCACAGTTTGTATTGTGCCCACACAATAGCAGTCATTTCAATTGAAAGGTCTTCAACCAATGGGAGGGCTACGTGACCATGTATGACCACAGATCAGATTCAAATTGGGCCCTGCAAGAGAACCATTTTGAGTCGGTCTCCCTCAGAGTAGTGGGTCTGCAGTCGGAGGCTCTCCCCATGGGTTGGGACACCACTGATTAAGAGATCTCATCTTATATAGGTGAGTGATTATGTGCATTTTGGTTCATTGACCATAAACCTTAGCAGCTCTTAAGTCAGCAGTGTAGTATTAACATCCCAAACCTGTGGATTGTTAATGTCTGTTGGAGTCTCAAAGCAGTTTAATTAGTTTAATTTTGTTACCATCTTGTAAAAATAAATTCTGTTTTTAGTTTGTTAGTTGGCCTGGTTTGTGAGGTTCTGTGNCCCTGCAAGAGAACCATTTTGAGTCGGTCTCCCTCAGAGTAGTGGGTCTGCAGTCGGAGGCTCTCCCCATGGGTTGGGACACCACTGATTAAGAGATCTCATCTTATATAGGTGAGTGATTATGTGCATTTTGGTTCATTGACCATAAACCTTAGCAGCTCTTAAGTCAGCAGTGTAGTATTAACATCCCAAACCTGTGGATTGTTAATGTCTGTTGGAGTCTCAAAGCAGTTTAATTAGTTTAATTTTGTTACCATCTTGTAAAAATAAATTCTGTTTTTAGTTTGTTAGTTGGCCTGGTTTGTGAGGTTCTGTGAGTCATCCCTTGCTTCTCTGCTCCAGGCTGACATGGAAGAAGAGCTGGACTGAGTGGATAGTCAAGGGCCTGCTGAAGCACCTGTTGCTGCTGCAGTCATTAACCCATGTCCTCCATGGACAGTGAGCAAAGAGAGGACACACAGTGTGAGAGACACCAAACCCACCCTCCCCTTTTGGAGGCACAGCCCTCACTGTAAGCCAGCATCCTGAAGGTCTTGTGGTAGGTTGATATTGGCTGGAGGCCAGGTACCCCCCAAAGCTGCTCTGTCACTCCCCTCCTCAACTGCACAGGGGAGAGAAAACAAAATGGAAGGCTCCTGGGCCAAGATAAGGACAGGGTCGAGATCATTTACTAATTACCATCATGGGCAAAACAGAGTCAACTTAGAAAAAATTAATCTAATTTATTACCCAGAAAAGAGAGTAGAGCAATGAGAAATAAAACCAAATCTTAAAACACAGTCCTCCCACCCCTCCTTTCTTCCTGGGCTCAACTTTACTCCCAAATTCTCTACCTCCTCCTTCCCAGCAGCACAGGGGGACAGGGAATGGCGGTTGTGGTCAGTTCATCACACATTGTCTCTGCTGCTCCTTGCTCCTCAGGAGGACGACTCNAGCGGCAGGTCCGTCTTGGAGCCAGCTGGCATTGGCTCTATCGGACACAGGGGAAGCTTCTAGCAACTTCTTGCAGAAGCCACCCCTGTAGCCCCCCCCAATACTAAAACCTTGCCACGCAAACCCAAAACAGATCTTCAGGGGGTGATACACCTAACTGCACGGCCTCAACAAAAATTGTTACGACAAGTAAAGACAGGAGAAAAAAAGTCAGCTCTGAAAGCAGCCATAGACTAATGTGAGAGTACACCAATACTGAAATGGGTCCTAGGTATTTGGAATTAAATCAGGATTTAATTCAGAAGTAAATCAAGTATGCAATAGAGTGAAGCGCAAGATCAAATGCTTGTAGACTAAACAACAACTCTTAAATTCCGAAAGATCACCTACTGAAAAAGGGGATGCTGTAGGCAATTCAGAAATGGCTTGGACCCAAAATTGTGATTCAGACGTCAAAAAGGAGAATACAAATCTAGTCAGTATTGTAGATGAGTTATTCTGAGACAGAAGGAGTAAGCCACGCACAGCGACACAGACTCCCTCTGGAGCATCATGTACAATTTTACTGCTGCAGATGAACTACACAGACTAACTACGCAGACATGAAGAGTGTTGTCAAGAGAATGAAAGCAATGGATAGCTAGTCGTACAAGAGGAGGGTAAAAACTAGACAAGACAGAGCTCAAAATCTGTTTTAAAAGGACATGGAGGACAAGAGCTAGACAATCAAAATCTCCTTGGGCTGTTATTCTACTATGAGACTTGGCTGGAATTAGAAACAGATGCAGTGTTGTAAACACCAATCTGCCCAGTGGAATAACAGCCACAAACTATATGGCAAGCCATGCATTTTTCCTGGAAACAGCCGTACTTTGGCATTGCATTGACAGCATCATATTTACAACACTAAGTGTCACACCTCCCTCTGGAAGTGTTCAAGGCCAGGCTGAATGAGGCTTTGGGCAACCTGGTCTAGTGGAGGGTGTCCCTGCCCATGGCAGCAGGGGTTGGAACTAGATGATCTTTGAGGTCCCTTCCAACCCAAACCATTCTGTGATTAAGTGCTCTTTGGCATGCCATTACTCATATTCTGAACAACAAAAGTCTTCAATGGCAGGGGAAAAACACTCCTTGGTTGGTTTGAGGATATAAGAAGGAGGAAAGTACATCACTCGTCCTCCTGGATGGCAGCTCATCCTCAAGTAGTCAGCTCCCTCTTGACTAGTCCTTCTTTCCCCAAACTCTCTGAACTTAAGTGGGGAGAGCAGAGGAAAAGAACAACATTTGGAAGGGAACAGAAATGGATACATGATGTTTAAAGAAAACTGACTGCGTGGTTTCTAATTATCTAAACTATCTTCCAGCACACAGCTGATAGCTTGAAGCCACAGGGCAGGAAGAAATCACTCCATGTAAATCCACCTCAGCTCATCCAGCAATTTTCATTGCTGGGCCACAGACAGAAGCACTCTGAGCTTTGCCACACTAACTACAGTGCTTTTTAGGAGAGTACGACATGCACAATGGGTGACTTTTCACCCTTCATCTGTAGGCTACCTCTCCAAAAGGCTGGCTTCCCTGTAGGATGGCACTGTGGGAATTGCACCTAAGAGGTTAAAAACACAGGTATCTGCTTATCTCTTATACAAACATTGTGGATGGAGATCCACAAGGTTGGTATGAGAAGCAGCTGAAGGACGGAGTCGTAGGGCAGCAGGATGGCCCTGTTTTGGCTAGAGAATGCAGAATAAACAGATAGACAGTTTCTACACAGAATTTTGAAGGTCACGGTGCCCAGAATGAGACCTTTTGCTTCATTATCTGCAGAATGAATATTCAAGTTGACACCCCTAAATATGCTAATGAGCTAAAAGGAGTACATGGTAAACATATATGTCTATAGTACTTGAGTCTCCACCCAAATCATGTTAAACATCATCAGTAGGAGGCAAGAGCTAAGGTTGGGGTATAAAGGATGTTGAGGAAGTTACTCCTGGGGGAGGAGAGAAGAAACTGAAGACTCTGAAGAGGCAGTTGACAGGCTGTGCTCCATCTCCTCCACCCAAGACAGGGATACCTTCTTGGTAAGCAATTGCAATTTCACCCTTTTGGTGAAAATACCTGGATAGTATTTTGCTAGCATTATAGTTATAATCATAGTCATTTATTAGCACTATTGCAGTGAGTGCATTTATGAATGGCAATTCCAAACTCTTTATATCTGTCACTTTAATAAACTTTCTGTTAGTCTCAACTTTGTGAAACTGAGTCAGTGCAAGTCCTTTCGGGGCTCTAACAGGCAAACATTGACTCTGATATGTGGCTATATATATAATCCTTTAAACATGAACCGTTGACCAAGTCTGGGACTAAGATTGGACCTACCCACACCTAGGGTAGGACTCTGAGAAAGAGTTTAGAAAGCAAGAGGGTCCTTTCTGAACCTCATGACTCAACGGGAGGGCTTCCCTCAGCCACACATCAGACTTTACCTTTTATGTGACAGAAAATCGGCATAGTCAGCAAGATTGCCATGGATAAACTGCTGCAAAAATATAACTGTACACCATCCCATGCGAGAATAGAATGGGCCCAAAAATATTGGAAAGATGAGGAAAAAGTGGTGGAGTGGATAGAATTGTGCAGAACTGAGCAAAAGATCAAAGAAGGTAAAGGCAAAGAAATCGTTTGTGTGGTGTTGGGGGCTTGTTTACCTTGCATCCAAAAAGAAATCAAAACATTCCCCTTCTTCCGAATGCATTGCAGATGTAGAACATGCCGCTTTAAAGTCAGAAAATGAAGTATTGAAAACATCATTGACTTTAGAAAGAGAGGAAAATGAGAAATTGGAAACATCATTAACTTTGGAAAAAGAAAACAATGAGAAATTGGGAACACGAGTAGATTCACTCATGTCGGACAACCAAAGCTTAAATATAGAAATTAGGGAACTTAAATTGCTAGTAGCCTCATTTGAAAGGCAAGAAAAACAGCTGCAGGAAAGGTTACTCAATTTCTTACTAGATCAAATGCAGTCCTCCATCTCGGCTAAACAAGTCTGTAAATTAATATGCTGTGCAAACTCCAAGATGTGGGATGGAGACCTCTGGAATGATAATAACAATGATGAATTGGTGGCAAATTCCAATCTTACCCCAAAATCCATGCCTATATGGCCATTAATTAAAACCAAAGACACAAATGAGGGGCATGACGATGTTTGTACTACCATACACACTATTCCCAGGTCTCCTGTTGAATTGGCCAAGTTGCAAGGAAAGTATTCCCAGCATTTGCAGGAGTCTGAGACAGAATATGTGCAGCAAGTTTCCCTTAAGGGGGTGGGGGGGCGGGGGGGAGGAGATCAAATCTTACTGGGTGAGGAAAAAACTGAAGGCAATTGGGCTCCTGGAGTGTATGTAACTACTACACTGGGCAATCATAATTATTCATTAACAATGCAGGCTACTGATTGGGCTGGTGGCACAGATCTGTGAGACAGAGGAGAACCCCTTGTTATCAAAACCTCCGAATTCTCCAACTTGGTTGCATCTGTACAAAAGGCAGCTTGCATACAAGTGATACATGAGAGGAATATATTAAGCACCTGTTGATCTGGCACAATTAACTCCCCTTATCTGTGGCCTCTCGGATAGTCTAAAGACGTACATAGCCAGTGTCCAAGACAGGATTAGAGCCATTCAGAAGTCTGATGCTGGACCTTACCATGCACCCCACATAGGGAGACCTAGTTACAGGAATCAGCCAATTCCCACCTGGAATGAGTTTGTACAAGAGTTAGTGACTTACAAGCGCTGCATGGGTTGGATCGAACCAACCACCAGGAAACTGCCAGAACCACCCTCTCAGCGAGTTCATTAGATGCATAGCACTAAGCTTAAACCAGATGCACACCTAAGTTTGACAAGGAGCATTACAATCTGTGGCATAGAGCCCTGGCGATGGGAATGCCATGACAGATCCATATGGCACATCCAATGAAGTACTCTGACCTCTGGTACAATCACTAAGCCAAAGAATTAATTCAGCAGGGAGTAGCCAGACAACAGGAAAGAAATTTATTTCTGCTAGATCAATGCCCTCAGCCCCGCAGCAGGACTTAATCGATTTGACAGAAACCTCTGCCACCCTGACAAAAAACTTGCATCCCCAGGGAGGGCAGTGAGCCACCCTGCCTGGCAAGTACTAGCTATGCAATGGCTCTCTAACAAGCATCAAAAACCTCTCATTGCTATTCCAGTAGGACCAAGGAGAAGTTTTACAAATTTCCTCATTGATATGGGTGCTGAAATGTCAGTAATCAAAGAAACTGCAGAATGTCTAAATATAAAACCTAGTCACCATAAGGTAAAATTTACAGGGATTGATGGGATCATAAAGGAATGCCCCACAGCAAAAGTTGTCCTGTGGCTCCCGGGTGAAGAGAAATTGACCCTCACTGAAGCATTGGTCCATGCCACTAGTACTAACATATTGAGATTTGATATATTGTATAACAGTGCATGGAAACTCCCTGATGGGTCAGTCTGGAGTTTCACCGGATAAGGTGATGGAGAAATAACATGGCTTGAAGAGGATGAGCCTAAAGCTATAAACTTATTAGAAATGTCTATACCTTTACCTCCATCAAAAATGACTAACGTAAAGCAGTACCCTCTGTCAGCAGCCACACATTTGGGCATTGACAGGGTGGTAACAGATTTGGAAAAAAGAGGTATTATTACTCACACACACTCCCCCTATAATTCTCCCGTTTGGCTGGTAAAAAAGACGAATGGGCAGTGGCAGCTTACAATTGATTAGAGGCAATTGAATGCCAATACTGCACCTTTAGCAGCAGCTGTACCAAACATTGCAGAATTGATAACTCAAACTTGGAAAGGGAAAAATAGCTCCAGAAAACTCCATTGAATTAGTACTAGATGCATAGTACCCACCTTCTAACCCAATATGTGCCGGTCAAATCAAGACCAAGCACTTTTTTTGTGTGTGTTCACAGGTATTCCTCATAGCAGGAAATTGCACCAGGGATCACAGATTCCCCTGTATCAATCTAACATGGCACACTGAGGAAGGGAAATATGTCCTACAATGGCACATAGAACAAGTCCATTTCACTGCAAGGTGAGCTCAGCTGATCAACAGGAGCATCTGTGAAGCCCTCTCTCAAAAGCTCTTACATACAAAGTTAGAGTCTGAAGGTGAACATAAAGGATTTGTCAGGGTCAATGCATAATATTCATTAAAAATTGGTCTTGCACCCATTCTAGAAGATATGCTTTGTAAGAACGAGTGTTGCAAGACACATGTTCTAGCCAAGAGCATTCATGACAGTATGACATATACATACGTATATATAACATATACAAGAAATCTCTTCCCCTCCACATTGAATGATGCTTAGTAAAGACAGACGATATTGTTACAACTTGAAGGCATGCACAACGGCCTCTGTGCTTGAACCAAAGCTCATCTAATACAGCTGTTAGCACTAGCAGAACGCAAAAGTCTGGAAGTTTGCATGATTTTTAATTCAGGAAGTCAGCATGACTCTCACACTGACATAGTCCACAAAACAAATGCTTTGCAATAATGGTGACTCTACAGGGGTTTGGCAGTGGACTTTGCACAGACTAGTGCTCATCCACTGTAAACCATGTTTTAGTTCAAATACTCAAGAACCTCCCCAGGCCAAACCCTTGGCAACCCTAAGTCATGAACATGCATTCAAGATGTTCAGCCATACACAACATTCCCACAGGAGTCAGCAAGATATGGGTTTTGGAGAAAGAAAAAAATTACCACTTTTCAAAGATATCTCAACTCAAGTTGTCTCTGCCACCAGCAAGACCAGAATGAGTGCTAATCTATTTGAAAAACAAACCTGAAATTTCTAAACATCTCTGGCTGCAGAGGGAGGGAGAAACTCTTGTACTATTAGCTGTACTTCAAACATTGACACACTCATGATAAAACTAGTAGTAGTTGGCACTCACAGGTACCAATTCCCCCCATGGCTGGACTGGCTCTTCTGCCTCTTTCTTCAAGACAAAGGAGCCAACAGCAAGCAGCTCTATGCCTGTGCTGACATCTGTATCATGCACATGCTCCAAGTGCTGCTCAGAAAGGTTGAGGGTCACAAATCCTACATGACAGACCCAAGAGGACATCTCAGATACCCCAAGGTGTCTCAGATAGCATTAGAAGCCAATATGACAACTGAATCAAACCCAAAGGGATGCTGCTCTTTCCAGTGAAGGGACAGGCATCTCCGTTACACTGGTAGTAAAATGCACTTCAAGTATTCTCCCTGAAAGCTCAGCACTGCTGGAGGAAAATTAATTCCCAGACATGATCAGGTAGGAAAGTGCTGTTTATACATTAAATAATCCAGGATCCTTACATTGAGAGCAACCTGTGGGGGGACACTGCTAAAGCCATTCAGGCTTAAATTTGCACCAAAACCAAAGGCTTCTGCCTGGTAGGCATTTACATACACATTTTTATCTATCTGCACAAACAGCTCCAAGGATTTTTGAAAGAAACAGCTATCTTTATGCCTAGCACCTTTGAGAGTCCTATGTATGAACAGACAAACTTGCCTTTCAAAGCTACCCATCTTTAACTGCATATGTTGGCAGTTAGGATTGCAAGAGCTGAGGCTAAGGAGAGGTGACTGCTAACAGGCAAGTCACATGTTAGCTAGCTACTAATTTTCTGCTAAACTGTATTAACTAGTCAACTGCCACTTGCTGGGTAACCTGAACTTACTTCCAGCTGATTTATAACAACATGTTAAGCTAATATAATCTTGCTTTGTGCTGTGATGATATAGAAACAAGTATGCAGTCAACATGACTCACCTGAGCTGTACCACATTGAACAAAAGCAATCCAAAGGTCACCTCTTTTTCCAGCGTCCCCAGTGATCTTACCTGTAACACTGGGGTGCGGCACCTTTGAAACATTACCAGTGGTTCACTATAAACCCCATCCCCTATTCTGAAGGAAAATACATTTAAAAAAAAATTAGAAGAGAACTTAAGAAACCTGTTAACCATGAATCTTTTCTACCCTCCCTCTCCCCTCCATGACCTGTATCTTTGTGGTCATCCTCACAAATAGCCCCAGGACTAGTTTACTTAAATTGAATGTAACCTTTCCTAATTAATGTTGGAAAGAGGTGGAGCTGCTGTTGTAACAGCAAGAGACAGTCTGTCACTAGTCACAAGATTTAAGATAAAAACCTAGCAGGCAGAAGTCTCCCACACACTCTACCAAGGCCTGACAAAAATCTAAATACAATCAGTTTAAGGAAATGTAAACTCATGTTACGCTACTCCAAGTGTAATGTTTGCCAATAACATGAAAAACTTAATTGTGTGAGGAGTGAAGACTCATTTATATAAACTACTCAGTCTTCATTAGACATTCCTAACTGTTAAGTAAAGCAACCTGCTTTTTTCTAACCATAACCCATGACTGAAACAGCATATGTTACACTGTTTTACACTCCAGATAAAGGTCTCCACCTTTCTGTGTCGAAGCCCAGTCCTCCATGACTTTCCCCCTACCTCCTCTTCCAGTGACAACCACACTTCTTTCCTCTGTGGATTGTGGGTTTTAAAATGACAGCTTGATTATTGGCTACATTCAGTTGCACGTTCATGATGCAGAGGACTAATTGCTACTGCCTTAACATATGTCTAAGGGGTCAAGAAAAAGCCCGCTGAAAATGAAATGGAAGACCAAAATATGCTTTGGTCGAAAGGTACTTCACTAGGACCTAGATTCTGACTGCCTAAAACTTTAACCAACTTCTACGTGGAAAGGAAAATCAGAATCAGTTTGCTGCTTGCAACAGCATGTTACTATGACATGATATAAATCATACCTATACATACATAATAATAAAGGGTATTTTATTTCTTTTCAGTTCTTAATTCTCTTTCAAGAAAGCCAAACAAAACAATGCAAATCTGTCATGAACAAGAAGCCACTTTGCTCCACATGGGAAAACACCCAGGTCCATCACAGCTGAGCACGTGCCAAGCATTAGCCAACTACTTCCCAGCTCTACAGGAGGGGAGCAAGGACAGGGAAACCCAGCAATAACAAATACAATACCTACATTCCCTTCTTTACCCCACAGGCCTGCTTCCACCACACAACGTGTTTGATGACCTAGCTCTGCCCAATGCAGAACAGAAACCAGAAGTGGTGAGGCCTAGCACGGGACACAGGCAAGCTTTGCTTATTCTTTATGGCTTCCACCTGTGCTTACCTGTCTTCAGCCACTCTATCTGGGTATTTAAACCCTGAACTCACATAATAGCTCTGTAAAGGATTAAGAAAGGCAACAATTGCCCCTTACACAGCTCATGCTTACTGTTGCCCAGCCACAGCTGATAGTAGGAAGAACTGTTCTTCCTCCTTGGTCTGAGCATCTTAAGCACAAGGTAGAGATGCTTTCACACAAGTAAAAAAAAAAAACAAAAAAAAAAACAGTTTAGACATGTTGTCAGTCTCATGTGCACATAAATGAATACTTCCTCCTTCCCAACAAAACAGACAGAAGGCAGTTTCCTTGCTCAAATTCTCTAGTGCCACACCAGCCACGCTCTTCCTGCATCCAAGAGTCACCCTGGCCTCTTGCACATGGGCTATCACCAGTCATTCCTTCCACACCCTTATGAAGCAACCAAGGTTGTCCACGGCCATCTTTTGCAGTAGTTTTCCAGAGCAAGGATGCTGCAAAACTGGCTGAAAGGCTAAATCAACCTTTGATTCTTCCTGGCAAAGGAACAAATAGGAAAGAAACAACAAAAAGACAGTGCTAGAGGCAACCCCCTCCACCGCTATGAAGAACTTTCCAGATGTAAGACAGTGACTGTACAGACAGAGCACATACCCATGTGTGTGCAGAACTTTCTCTAGGTAGCTAGTGGTACCTAAACCAAACCGTCTTAAAACACACCACAGTGGCTCGACCCAAACAAGAAGAGAAGCACATAGATAGCACCATTGTTGGTTAACCACTCAATTTAACAGCCTCTTAGGCAGCTCTGGCAGCCTCTACTGAGCTTAGCTGGTCAGACATCTTCCAGAATGCAGTTTAACCGACTTACTGCTACCTGCAGGATGTCTGCCAAACATCCGGTCCCATGAGTGACAGCAGTGTGGGTGTGTTGGACCTATTCTTAGTCTCTCCCATCAGGTCTCAACAACTAATGGTTAACATTTGTGAGAAATATGAAGGTTGTTTAAGGTCACCATGCTGGAAGCTTGGACCAAGTTTATTCTCTTGTGAGAAAAAGGCAAGAAAGAGACAATACAGAGCAGAGGGAGTCTATTAAGAAGATACCCTTCAAGAAGCTGGAGATACGTCCAAATGCAGACGACAAAAATAAACTCTGGTTCATAAAATGCCAACACAACATAACAAAGGCTCAGGTAAAGACTCAAAGAACAGTATGATCAAGACATAATCTGACTAAAATACCCTCTTCTAGCATGTCAGTGCAGGAAGTCCACAGGATCAACAGACTCTTCAGACTATTAAAGGAGTATTGACAGAAGATGCATTCAAAACAAACAGTTAAGGAAGTTCTTCATGCCAGCCTGGGGAAGTTAGTATTCTGGAACCTCTCTTTTGAAATAGATTATCTCCTATCTGCTCCCCAGAGTAAACATCAGCAGAGCAGAATTTAATTTTATTTGTTCTTACATTACCGCTTGCTAAGGTCGGGTAGTATTCACTCAAACATTCAAAGTGAACTCCTTCAAAGGGGAGCAGGAGGAAGGGGAGAACAGAAGCTTCCCCTCTGGAAGACTGAGACTTGTGAAGGTATCTAGGAGGGAGAGTTACTATATTGAAACTTCAGCTGTTTCTCAAGATGCTACTTCCACACAAATAAGGTTGCTGGCATATCAGAGACCATCAGCACATGGCAATAAACACAAGAGCAGAAGTAAGACAGGCATAAAATTTCTGTCAGGTTCTTAGCTAAGCCTCAAGAAGGAACAGGATGAAAAAACAGAGGCCTGAAAACCTCAGCAGTCCACCTAGCAAGGTGGCAAGCAACCAAACATGCCTCCAAAGCAGCAGGGGACCGTGCAGTGTGATAGTTTTAATCAGTCTGTATATTCTGGTAACTCTGCCAACATTTCTAAGCACCTGCAGTCAGAACAAGCCTCATTCTTTCCCAAGAAAAAAGGAAGTACCTCCTCTCAGATTTTTCTCCTTAAGATAGCATGACACACAGGCAGAGATATCACACTGGAGAGGAGTTGGGGAAATCATTCTAACTCCAGTAGGTCAGAAACTGCACTGATCTAGACAAGACTGTACAGCATCCGGCCTTTCCCCAGACAATCGAAGAGGCTGCTTCAACCTATTGCAGTATATGCAGCCACAGACTTGCCTTGTCTAGGATAGGACTGGGATTCCCACCTGGATGTCAGAGTGTCAGAACAAGGTCAGCCTGGAAACACCACCAACTATGTATACAGCCTAATAATCTAATTCCTAGCATCATTCAGAAGAGCTAGCGATGACCAAAGGATTATTACTATCATTGTCATTTTTAGCTCTTGTGCCCCAAAATGAACAGAGCCAATATGAATTCTCACTGTAACACTGGCTGTGTGGAAAAGGGGAAAAGAGCTTGCCTGCTCTTTTAAGTCCTTTAATCTTTCTAGAGGGTGATTATAGAGCTGCAGTGTGACAGAATCACACTCTCTGGCTTTAAGTGACTGAACTGTTTAGACTGAGTTTACCTCAAACATACTACTGGTATTAACAACAGACACAGAAATAAATCACATCCAAAACTGGAAAACAAGTGACTGAATATAGACATTTACAACAGGAAATTGTGATGTGCCTTTATCTAAAATACTAAACACTACTTTGTCTCCACATACTAGTGAGAGACATGACTTAACGGTCTACAGACCAGGTTTAAATTCCAGCACTTAGAAAACTATCAGACAATGCAAATGTTACAGGCATCTAGTGAAATTGAAAGTAATGAGTTTATAGTGGGTTTTTACATGTTATACAATTACTTCCTTGCTGCAGGATATGAATGTAACAAACAGCTTTGTAATATTTATGAAAAATACACAGCAGCTGACTATCCGGCTTTAAATAACAGGCCAGTTCTGGGCTGACATCACTCTTACTTGTAACTGGAAGGAATTTGTCTCCAGTTGTGGTAACACTGCAGAAGTCCTCACTTAGCATGTTGCAAAGCAATCAGTAAATGTGTCATAAAAACAAGAATCTCCCAAGGACATAAACTCCTGCACAACTGGCATTGGCCACTAAGAGACAAGCTACCACATTGGTTAAACCTGCATCACGGTAAGGTACAACTGTTCTGGTCAACCCAACTTGCACTTAGATGACTGCATTACAAAGTTGTACAGGAAAAGAGAAAGAACAAGCAACAAGCATATCCTTACAGTATCTCCTATGGCATTACTCATGACATGACCTGATCATCGGACTGTATCTACTTCTAGTATTGCCATTTTTCTTTTGTACTACAAGTGAAGTAGTAAATCTGACTTTGGATCTGTACCAGACTGGCATCATACCCATCCTATTTGGTATGGGAAGAAAAAAATACCACAGCCTGTTTTTTTATGGGAAAAAGTCTTCCGTAATAACACTTCCTCTGTATTTACCCTCAATAGTTCAATGCCAACACATATTAATGAAAGGGAGATGATATTTCACCCCCACTGAGGAAAAGGCTGGAGTTTGAACTCAGATCTTTGAGACACCAGGGAACCCTCATGAGCAAGGTCATCAAAAACATGGTCAATACCACTGACCAAAAGCCAGTTGGATTAAAATTCATACAAACCAAACTTCCTCAGTCTCACTGCACACAGATGGTGTTTTGAGGAGGTAGCAAATATGCTGACTTTGGCTCTGTGAGCAGTGCTAGCCATCTGGACAGACAAACAGCAGGAGCCAGGACAGGCATGGAGGTATTGTTCAACAGCTAAAGCCGCTGATCCAGGAATCAAGCAAAAGCCCCTAGTCTGTTAATCCACTAATAGTGCCTAGGTTCTAATTCAGAATAAAGCCAAGTTGTACTCTCCCATACAACAGCAGAAGGGAAAGCCATCACAATGCACCCTTCCTTGCCAGCAGGTTCTCAAGAAGCCACCATCTATGCACCCCAGGCTAGCTGGGGCTGCCAAGCAGCCTGCCTGCACACTGTCTGCTGCCATCTGTAACAGGTCTTACCTGGTGAGATGGCCTCCCTAGCTGCATCTGTCTAGACATCTCTTGAGTAGCAAGCTCTGCAGAAATTTAAGATATTTTTCAACTCAAAAAGACAAGTTTTACTAGAACCAAAATTAACTTTTTAAGCAGGAAAAGCAAAGTGACTATGTAAAACACAACAGAAATAGAACAGATTTATAGACAGGTGTCTCCTAAGAGACTTCTCCATTTTGATTCTGGTCACTCTGGTGGGTTTCTGGATTGCAGCAAACCCTATACAATCCCTCCCCCAAGAAAACTGCTCTTTCCATCACAAGAGGTCTGGCCACCTGCTCCCCAATTCTATAGCATCTCCTCATCAGTGGCAGGCTCCCAGGGCTCTGCTATCCATTTTGCTATTTATCAATCAAGCAGAGATTATGTCCTAAGTATTAGGCTTCATGACCTTGCACTGTTCCTCTCTTTCTTTTGGGAAAACAAAACTTCATTTCATCTGGGTTGCTTTGATACTGCCCATATTTGTGTACACAATCTAACTCTATCCATTGAAGAGTTTTTAATTCACTGCCCAAAATAGACTATCTGGATGTGATGCGATCTGCTTGGTAACACAGGAACTGAAACCAGTACCTATCACAGACAATCCCATTAGCACTGCAAAATAGCTGAGCCACAAAATAGGGCCCACACATTCTCCCATAGAAAAAAGGCAGCTGAGAACCAAGGGGTCCCCCAAAACTGACAATGTCTATTCCAAGGAGGAACAGTGGTCATCCAGCCTTTTAAGAAGGGACAAAAACACTCATCATGAACCACATCTGAAGGTTCCTGGCTTCCTCAGTGTCACAGCCTTCTTGTCAGACTTGAGACTAGGGATATTTAAGTTGAACAAAGTATCCTGCGGCCACATCTCAAAATTATAGGCATTACAAGCACAATAACTGGAATTAAGTTGAAGTGAGTAGCACAGATACTGTTTGGTTTTTTGTTGGGGTTTTTTTTCCCCTCAATGCTTTTGCCCTATAGAACAGCTTGAAAAAATAACATTTGGTTTAAGTTAGCTTTGTTTTCAAGAAAAAGTATAGAAGCCTTAAAACTAAAGTAATCTAGCATTGTCAGAATGACCTTGAGGAAAAAAAAACCCTACAAAATTTTTGTTCCCAAAGCAAAGTTATTCTTGTTGTTCTTTGGATTGTAAAGCTTTAATATATCCACATTTGAAGCAACTATAATACCCAAGGAAGCCATAATTAAGATAATTAACCTATCATATACACATAATAAATATTTCTACTTCAGTACTCTGAGGAAGAACAAGCATGCTGTTACATGATACAAATTTAAAGAGAACTTCAAAAGTAGTAGTTAGTAGGCTATAAAATAAAATAGGAGGTAATTAAAACAGTTTAAGTTGTTGCAGAGATTGCTATCACAGAAGAGTATACTTGGTTTGGTTGGGATGGAGTTAATTTTCTTTATGTTTTGGATTTGTGACCAAAACAGTGTTGATAACACATCAATATTTTAGCTATTGCTGAACAGTGCTTGCATAGCAACAAGACCTTCTCTGTTTCTCACTCTACTCTTCCCCTCCCTGCCAGCAAGTAGGTTAAAGTTAGGCAAAAGATTAGGAGAGGTCACAGACAGGACAGCTGACCCAAATTGATCAAAGGAATATTCCACACCACATAACATCATACTTGGAAAAAAACCACTGGGGGGGGGGTAGTATTTTCCAAAGCAGTCATTGCTCAGAGACTGGCTGAGCATCCCACTGCTTGTGGAAGGTGGTGGAGTTACTGCCTTTGCATCATTTGTTATTCTCCCCACCACTACCTTGACCCACCAGGTTTTTCTTGCTTTTGCTCTTCTGATTCTCTCCCTCATCCCACTGGGTGGGCCTGAGCCATCAGCTGGTGGGTGATTAGTTGGCAAGGGTCAGGTCTCCTTAGCGTCACACAAGGCATAGTTACCCCTGACAAACCAAGAAACTGGGAGTCATGCAGGTCAGATTAAAGAAAGTATAGGAGACTTAGGGCACCAGAAACAAAAACTACAGGTGAACTGAAAAATTATTGTACTATCCAGTGATTTCAAGAGTAGAGAACAAAAAGAGCACACCGTTTTACCGTTACATCAGAAGCTAGCTAGCTGAACGGTTTCTAAACTACCAGGACAAGGTCAAAGCAGATAAAGTCAGTGCAGTGACACTGCGTATTTCTGCATCTGCTTTCGGGGGAGGGGGCGTGGAACATCCTCAGGCTTCTGTTAACTGTTTTCAGGGAAATACAGGGTACTTCTGAAAAAAAGGAGCCAAAACTTGAAGTACCAAAACCCACAAATACGCCTGTTTGGGTCCCACAGTCAATGCTGAAGATTCCAAGACCTGCAAAAGTGTCAGAAGCAAGCAGACAAGTGGAACTTGTGACACAACAGTGCTGACAAACTCAAAAAAACCCCTGCAGATTAAATTAGATCTATGTATTATGACTCATCTGAATAATTGCCCAGCAAGCTGTGCCTGAAAAAAGTATCTCAGCATGCAAGAATTTCTGCACCTGGGTCAGAGAAGGTGAGCTGTACTTCGTTGCCTTGCTTTCCAGCAGAACTTGTCAGTGCCTTGCAGAGAAAGCCAGGTGGCAGAGGAAGAGCAGAAAGGAGATAGAACAAATGACAGTTCACAGTACAGCTGCAATAAGCTGCAGAAGCAGATTAGTCCAACAACCAACAGATAGAGAACAAGGTTGAGAGAAAAAAAGAGAAGCAATTTTTCATATGCATCAACACAGACCTGTATGAAGAAGTTTGATGATTTTCCCAGAAAAATACAAGAGGCCAAGTCAAATTTTTAAGCTTTTCTGGAGTGAACCACCATTGCCTGCATCTCAAATCTCTTCTATTTCATTTCATTACCTGCTCCCACAATAACTCCTCTCTGTGATACAACCCCTGAAGGCACGGGAGTTGCCTAAGGCCCCTCCTGCTGCCTCTGACATGTGTGTTGTATCCCTGAAAATCACTGCTTTTCAGCAAAGCTTATCAAGCCCCACAGGAAGCCTTGCCACACAGCTGGCGCCATGGCTTCCAGCAGCAGGACTCAGTTGTTAAGAGTTAGCTCACATATCCAGCCAAAGCACTGCACCACAAACACACACCATACAATGAGAGGGGGTCATCCACATTGTATTCTGGTTTACAGTGTTAGGGTTGGGGTTGTTTTTTTTTTTGGGGGAGGGGGCGGGGGGGGGCACATGCGTAATTGAGGGAAACTTAAAGGCCCCAAATGTGCAGAAGCCCTTCAGGACATAATTTAAAATATTATTAGTTTGAATTATTCTAGAGGGACATACACACAGGCTGAGAAGTGCAGTATCAAATAAGAGGCATTTCTTGAATCCAATTCATGGACAATTTCATCAGAAAGATGAACAATTTCTTTGAGCTTCAATTTTTTCAGTGCTATGCTGAAACCTACTACATGACATCAAGGCTTCAAACACATGCAATCCAATCCTGATTACTGATTCAGTCTAGTGTTTTCCTTCCACCATTCCACCTTTTGCTTCATCTTCTGCAGACAAGATACTTCATGGTAGTTTCATTCCTTTAACATTTATAGTGAGGTAAAGCACTAGAGTAGGAATCCTACTTCTAAAACTCAAAGGCAACAGAATACCCACCCTTATGGTATCTGAGAACTTAATTGTCCAACCTGTTCTTCCAAGCTTCAGTTACAGATATTCTAAAGCTTCTCTAAATAAACAATCAGGAGCACTTAAACTGTAGTTGATCATGCTTGTGGTGGAAGAGGAATCACAAGACCCACCAATATCCTTTCAGCCCCAGCTTCTATTATAGCTCTACTGTTTATCTGTGAAACCTCATAGTTTTGCTATATGACTCATGATTCTAAGCATCCAATGAGGGCAATACAGATAACCATTTGGTGAACAAACTCATACAGAAAAAAAAAACCAAAACAAAACTTAAAATAATTGAAACAGGACACAGAATGAGCAAGTTTAAACTCCAGTCCTGTGAAGTACAAGTATTCCAGCGGCCCTAGAAGCAGAAAAGCATTGTGGTTTAAAAATAGGGTGTGATACCAGATAACAGCAGTGATTCACCTGGAAGACAAGGACAGTACAAAAGCAAGAGACAAGCCAAAACCTGCACTGTAATGACAACACACAGAGTCACAGCCTTAACAGCTCCTTTGGTGCTGGAATGAGAGGTTAAGAACAGGGCAATTTGGCTTTCATGGGAACAAATCATAGGAAAAAACTAGATCCATCACAGAAGCAAAAGCTACCACAAACACAAATGGCTATTACCAGCTTATCAACCGATACAGATGCACGCTGCAGCCATCCACAATCAAATACAGTAAGTAACTTTTTAAATTAGCACAGCTTTTGTAATTTGAACCAAGACATTTATTCACAACAAAGAGTCTGACCATAAAGACTGCAGATGCACAGAGGGAACAATATTGGGAGCAAAGGAATTTCCTGCCACAGTAGAACAGGCACATGCCTCAAATTGACCATTATCCACATGCTTATACGTACAGAATGAGACAGTAGGCATTAGCAATTGCATAATGAGTTATCTGCATACTGCCTCTTTTTTATGCATGACATAATATTTGGTCCCATTCTGCTGGGGTTCATGTTTTTGGGGTCAAGAGATGGATGGATACACAATGTCTACCTAAAAACACAGACATACATGCTAAACAAACATTTCTACAATTATGAAATGGATCACATTTTTTATTAGCTGTTTCCTGTCCTTCGATTCTCCTCAGATATTGCTTCTAATAGTCTAAATCTCTGAGTGGCTGCTACTTTGAACCTGGTTTCTTAAAGAAAGACCATTAATGCAGAGAGTGTCTGCCAACAAACTCAGACTCTGAAATTTTAAGAACTTGAAGGGTGGAGAGGCGGGAAGCGAGTAGGGTAGGAAGACAGGCTACTGCCCCTATTGAAAGACATTTATGCTTACACCTTCTTGGACACCAGAAACTCCGCTAAAGACAGATGGGTAACTCAATTTTCCTTTGGTTAGGCTTCCCAAAGAACTACTAAGGAACAGAACCCCCCCTACAAACTCAAACATAAGCTTCCTACTTTCTCTAAAGATGACTTCCCAGTAACACTATCCCAATGATTATATTCAGACCTCTAACCCTGAACAGCTCTGCACAGCCAGAAACCAAGCAGGAGATGTTCAGAACTGTCAGCATGCTGAAGGCCTTGCTGTACTTGGCTCCAACAGCTAGAGCTAGAAAAGGTAACCTTTACAGTCTGGTACCTAAGCAGCACGCAGTGCTGCCCTCTTGCAATTCTTGTCTGAAAGTCTGTACAATCAGAAAGGAAAGCCCTCTGCATTTCTTCCTCAGACAGGACAGAACAGAGGAAAAATAAACTGGTATGAGGCAGCGAAACTTGACGTGTGTTCTCTCCATGATGTTATTGAAAGATATCTGTCCATCACATACAGCTTTAAACTACGCTGCTGCCAATGGGTGTGAATACTTACTGTTCACAGAGCACTGGACACTATTTTTGTGACCAAAAAAATTCCTTGGTTTGCATCAGGGTGGTATTCATCTATTTCAGGATAAGTTAAGGTAGGGCTATCTAGCTAATGATAGGGTCTATCATAGTACCATGTAGACACCTAGTCTTGTCAAGCCTGTTCTTTAAACCCCTGTCTAATTGGCTAGACAGTTTGTACCACACAGTAATTGTTCATACACTTCCAGTGAGAATGCAACTAAGAAGAGAGCTGTACTTTTCAGCAACTATAAATCATGGCAGACAGAGGGGAGTGAGTACAGAATACCAAATATATTCCTCATTCCTTCAGTGCAGCATATCATATAAGCTGAGCTGCTAGTTTAGGTCTCAGTGGCAATAAAGAGTTAACTGTAACACCATTCAGGAAGGACCATAAGGCCATGCTTAACTTCAAGTATCTGGATCTGGTTAGGACCTTGTGGTTTATGAAAGGCTCAGGTAGGAACTCTCAGTTCTGTAAATGCTCAGCCAGCTGAACTCAGGCCAAGCAAATGGAAGTGTCAAAAACAGATCTGAGACGTACATCTTAGGGATTACCTTAATTGCCACTTTACACCCTCCCCTTGTTTCCCAGCAAAACAGACACAGTATAAGGACCAAGAATTTTCCACTTAAAGTATCACCCAGAAAAAACACTGCCCTCTCCAGATAAGGTCTAGCTAGGCCAAGCAGCACTTTCATGCCAGTGATCTAGAGTGAATCCTGTTATTGCCTTTCCTCTAGCCATAACCACTGTAGACCACTTTCCTGCAGCAAAGAAAATAAAGTAGTTCACATTGGTCTGGGATCAAAATATGCACCAAATGCAAGATACTGCCACCTCCTGATTCAGTAAGGGACTGACCTAGAAAATCCACAAAGCTGCATTGAGTTGCAGCAGGACTGAGTGCATCTAAACACTACTTCACTGCTGCCAAAAGGGAACTTTTCGTCTTTTCTCTGTGTTCATCCTGCCTCTTGGAAAGCCATTTCAACTCACATTCTGGAAAGTTATCCGGCAAAGAAAAATGAAACTCTTTTCTTTTAGATTAGCAATTTAAATCAAGTCAGTGATGACTAAGAACTTGGGGCAGCACAACTGAAAGCAAGGAACAGGAGAGATAGAAGAGAGAGTCAACACATCCTGCAGCAGAAATACACTGACTGCCTCAGCTATATCATCTAACTCTATTTTAGGGGATTTGAAAAGACAAGTGTTGGAAAAATAGTCTACTCTTTAAAGTGGAAGTGCTCAAACAAGGGAAGATTGCAGCAATGATTGTGAAATGCAGATTCTTCAGGTCTCTCTGCAGAACCAGAATCAATGGGACTACCCAACAAACTCAGCTTTGCCCTAACTTCTTTGTCACTGAAGTGACTGTTCAAGTCTGCAGTCAGTCTGTCCTCGCAACAAGCACTTCCAAAATAATTTCTCAGTTTTTATTTATTCAGAAAAATCTCACCCTCCTTGAAATCCAGTACAAACAGGTATCACCCTTAACACTATAAGCATGAGAATCACATTACCTAAGGGTAGGAAAAAGAAGTCTGAGGGAAAGAAAATAGGCAATGAACACAAACAGTAAACAATGGGAAAAAAACAGCCAAACCTCTATCTTCTGGGAGACAGGGGAAAAACTTGTTGACTTCCAAGAACTTAAGTTTCCCTCTTTTTTTTTTCCCCTCCTTCATCTTATTAACTAATTAAAAATATATTTTTGAGTAATACCTATAGGGAGTTTCCTGTTTACATAGCAGTAACTATGTGAGCCAATAAACTCAGTGGCCTGAAGTACTTCACTTTGGCACACACTCAGTCCAGAATACAGTAATTACCTTGTAAACAGGAAGCACGCTACTGCCAGTGTACGGACGTGCAGGAACAAGACACACAGAAGTTATACTTCTGCACTAGCACCTCCTGCAGCTTACTTGAAGCGCAAACCAGAAATTAAATCAAATACTAATAATGGCTATCTATGCCAACAAGTGTTTGCCAGCATTCTCTGCAGCTTTCTTTAAAAATAACTTTTTTTTTTTTAATTGTAAACACCTTCCACGGGCTAACACAAACAAAATACTTTCAGGCATTGCAGGGTAGCTTTAGAAAGGCTTTTAGTCATAAGCAGATTAGAGGAAGATAGAGGAAATTTTTGTTATTACCTGCATCTTACTGTTGCAGGGCTGTAAGCAGATGACAAGGGTTAGTGTGCATACATTTTGAGAGATATCAGACTTTATGGGAACCACATATATCGTAACACCAGCTGAATGTATGAGTGTAGGGATTCACATACCAGGATGCAGATACATGAATGGCTCCCCACTCACATCATAAAAGTTTGCCTTTTGATAAGGGCAGGAGCAGTAAGAAGTCTTAGCCTTCAATCTGCAAGACAAATTCTGAATCAGTGGATCTTGTGTTTTAATCTAACTCAGATAAGCTCCATGACTTTACAAAAGGGATATTCCCACCTCATCTCAGTTCTCCACAGTTCCAAGTTATACAGGCTGTAACCGGCCTACGAAGAAATAATTTTCAAATATATACCTCTTGAGCAGTCGGCAACCATCCCCACTCAGTCCCATCATAGACAGCAGAAGGCCTGGACATAAAAGCAGGCACAAATCTTGTCCCTAACTGAACACAATTAATCTCAGTCACCCTAGTCATTCCTCAACAATGGCCCATGTCTAACACATGTCTTCAGAGAATGCCCATCAGCATTCACTTGAACAAAAAACATGGACAAATGGGCTAACGTTAAGAGTTATAAACACCATTTTAAAGGGGGAACTTCCCAGCAACTGTTGTAACCTGGTTCTGAAAGGCATTCTGTAGACACCAAGGGAATTCTTCAACATTTCTTTTAAAACAGGTTTGGGCAAAGCAATTATCTGTCCCTTAAAATAAAAATATATGTATCAAATCTCTGGCACAGCAAGAACTAAAAAGAAACCCACTATCAAGCTCAGCACCCTTTTTTCCTCCCACTCCTTTCCATTGGGATTTGCTATATTGTAGTCTACATGGGAAGTCAGTTACCAGCTGCTTTGCAGCACTTAAGGAGTCTCTCTTAAGTCTTGAATTGACTAGCTGCACACATCAGACTACTCCACTAATACGTGCGGCCTCAAAACTAGAATTACCATTTAGCCTACAGCATTAATCACCTCGCTATGCATCTACTCCAGTTAAAGGGGGGGAGGGCAGGGAAAGCAGGTAGAGCTTTTGTAAGAGTAGCATGCCAGCTGACAGGATTTAAAATACCATACTGGACAAAACAAGCTTTTACTTGATAATTACAAGTTACACATAGCCTTAATAAAGTACTGAAGGCCACTCAAGTGGCCAGGCTGCTTCACAAGCTGCCTAAAAGGGTAACTTAGACAAAGCGGCAAGTTTTCATGTAAGGCATACATCTTTCCTGACATAACCTAATTCCAAACTTCTTAAAAAAATTATTTGGATTGATAAAGCACACTTACTTCATATTTGACCAAATATATTACAAAACAAGCTGAACATCATCAGGACAAAGAAAAAACAATTTTGCTTGAGGGAAAAAAAAAAAAAGCTAAACAAAACCCAGGGAACAGCAATGCATAACACTGAGGAAAGCCATGGTTACTTTGCCCCACTCAAGACCCACAGCAAGAGATCAAACACCTCACAGAGCTATGACAACAGCACGGGAACACCCAGAGATAGGGCTTTCCCTCAGCTTCACTCGGAGGACAGAAGCCTCCTTCCTTCCCTACGATTCTTTCCCTAGCAGAGGAAACAGGTCAGGGCCGCACGTTGAGACAGAGCCACCACACAGTAGCACCGAACACCAACCGCCTACACCACCGCCAGACAAAAACCGCGGGCTTCTCCTCAGCACTCCGCACAACGCATGCGCGGAGAGCACCGCGCAAGGCGATTTGACATGCGCTCCCTAGCCCCGCCCCACTTCCATTACGCATGCGCCGTCCGCTCTCTGTCAGCCACCTCCGCCCGCGGCGCCCTGTGACGCGCGGAGCGTAAACAAAGCGGTGCATTCTGGGAAGAGGGAATCGTTACGTGCAGGAAGAGGGAGCCTCCATCTTAGGCGCTCGACGCGTCGCGGCGGCGGGATGGCGGCTGATAGCCGGGAGGAAAAAGGTACTCGGTATTAGGGGTGGGGGCAATGGCTAGGCCTCGGGGAGGGGAGATGGCTCGGGCGGGGGGGGATCCCCCCTCCCGAGCCATCCCTCCTCCCCGGGGCCTGCTTGGATGCTTGTGCTGGGCCTTCGCTTTGGGAGACGTCTGTGAGGAGAGCAGTGGGCTGGCGGGGCTGGGAGGCCCTCTTCGGGGACGGTTATCGTAGTCTTTAGACATGGCGTGCGGGGAAGCGTTCCGTGCTGCGCGCCGGGGTGCTGGAGGTGGTGGGACCGTGGTGCCGTAACGTGGTGCCCCGGCGGCAGTGGGCTCAGGGCAAGGTGACTTGAGCAGCGGAAATAAATTCGTGGGCCGTAAGTTTAACACTATTGGCAGCGAGTTACTGCTGATTACCTGCTTTTCTTTATTTTTCTTGGATCCCAGCCGTACTTTTTTGCAGGATTTTCTGCATGGGGTCTTAGTTACTTTAGCAAGCAGAAGCTGACTTTGGGATATTATTTTGGTGATTTTCGCTTGGCGTTTTGCAGTTAGCTTATGCTTTCTGGACGCTGTGGGTAAATAAGTTTGAATATAAAGAAGTTGAACCTTTCCAGCATAATGTGTATTCACAACTCTTATAACTGTCCATCACTGTACAAGGAAGCTGAAGTGATCTGCATGTTGTCTATGAGGTTATATGAGTCAGTCCTTGCAAAATAGTTCGTTTAAGAAGTAAAAGCAAAGTTGCGATGTAGAAGATTGCTGTTTGATGGTTAGCGCAGATAATAGGTGTGTTATAGAAAAAGGTGAAGGATCACTGTGGTGATGTGATTTGGCTTACATTGTTTTGGATTTCTATGGAATGCATTTCATATAAAGTTTGTTGCAGGGTAGATGTCAATAAAATGTTTTTTGTCAGAGTGGAGAAAGTTTACTGTCTCTAATATTTATTGTGGGACTAGATCACATGGAAAATTCCCACTAGATTTTGCTAGAGCTGGTAAGTAAAATTATTTCTGGTGCTTGATTCTTAGCAGTATTATTGTAAGACTAGTGTGATAGGATAAGATCAGGTTGTGTTGAAACAGATGTGAGCTGCCACTGTGGATGAGCAGTGAAATTGAAATGTTTATTGTCTTCCATAAATTTCTACTCATGTAATCATTTATCCAGATAGGCTTGAATTTTTTTATTCTTTGGGGTTTTTGTTCCTTTTTTTTTTTTTTAAATCACTGTCAGTGGTCAAGTCATGAGTAGGAGACAAGAAATGTTTTTATGTTTCACATTTTAATTTTCTTTTAATTTTCTGTCCTATGAAAGGGGTGACTGAATAGCAGGTGTTAATGCACATTTGTTTGTAACTGAACTTAATTTCTACTGTAAATGTGATGTTATTTTATACTCCTTTTGGAAGATAAATGCTTTCACTGCTTAAAAGAAGTGGAAATAAATCTCAAATACCCTTTTAGTTCAAAATTGCCTGGTCTTATCTCCTCTGTTTGCCAAATCAGATTTTTGCTTGGACCCTTTCTTGAATAGATCTAATGCTCATGGCCAGCAGAGGAAAAATGGCCTCTCCAGGTTACTTTCCTGCTGTTTCAGGTGAGTGAAATTTGTTCATGGAAGGATCCAACACACCCCAGAGTCAACAAAAGATGAGTTGCAGGAGAGCCCAGTTGGGAGTGTCTGTAATGAAAAGGACTCGTTTGGACCTTCCCCCTTCAGCACTGATGAACTGTATGAAATCTGTCCTCTACCATTTTTCTTTCTTTCTTTTTTTTTTTTTTTAAGCTTTTTCTGATTCTTATTTTGATCTGTCTGAGCTAATTTAGCTCAATCAGGTTGAACGTTGACAGTTCAGTGAGTGGAATCACCTTGTGAAAGTCAGTTGAGCAGTATGCCCGATGCACATGAGAGAGAGAAACTGGGTGTTCAGATTGCCCTTCTTGCATCAGCAAGCTGCTAAATAAATTTGGAAATTTATTTCTGAATAAATTGGATAGATGTATCTACAGAAGGGGATGGGGGGGACATGACATACTCATCCTGCTCCTGTATTTTGTATACTTGTTTAAGGTTCCAGCTATAAATCAGGCCCACCTAACCTGGAAAAGATTTATCAGAGAGTATGTGTCAGACTTATTTATTACATTAAATTTTCCTTGTCATTTATTTATGAACCTGCTGATACATGAGTCTTAGCACCTCTGAATGCTACTGCAGTAGCTAGGTTAAATTTAGTTTACTCAAGCATGCTGTTGCCTCACCAAAAGGGAAAGCTAAGGTTCAATATGTCATATCACTGAGACGGGTGGTATGCTTGATATTCTAATCCTGGTGCACCTCTTTTTCATTAGTCTCCAGTAAAAAAATATCTCATGCTCTGAACTTGCCTAGTCTTCTGTGGGGAAGCAGAATGCAAACCGGGAATTTGCAGCCCATGTTTAGCAGCTGCACAGCCATGAATCTGACTCTCATACATCTCATCAGTAACAGCAAGAATATTTGCTGTGGATATATAGGTACCTACAAACATAAAGGGCTGTTCCCAAGAGAATTACGGTGCAGTTTTGTGTTATATTTAAATGTCCTCTAACTGTAAACTGCCAGGGAAAGGCTTGATCTACCTCTCTGCACCGTTTCCTTTGCATCAGCTACAGCAGTTGTGCAGTTCAGGGGCCACTTCTGCATTCCCCTACCACAGAAAATGTGGAGAAGTGCCAGCAGGAAAGCTAGCACAAATGCTGACTTCAGATTCAGTAGTATGTAGTAGAGATTCAGTTATAATACTGACTTTTTCTGGTGTGGATTGTGTCTTTTTTAATATCAAGCTCTAACACTTCTCTTGTGGTGCAGCTCAAGATTTTGAGATAGACAAGTTGCCAGACTCTGGAGGGCTGCTTTTGCTGCCTTACCCCAAGTTTGTCCAGTGCAGGAGTCCTTACCTGCTGCTTTATAACCTACAATGTGTCTTCTACCAGTACTGTCAACTAGCTGAATCCTTCAGTTTGCTTTGCTTTCCTTCTCCTGAACACAGAAAATAGGTTCAGTCATAGTGGAAAGAGCTAAGAATTTCAGAGTTTAGGAGAAGAAATATGAGATTCCAAAATTAATGTTTTCTATTATTTTTCCATTTGCATGCTTGGGCTTAGTTAATTCTTATTTTTAAAGTGCTGGAATATAGATCTGCTATCTTAAAGCCGGTGAATCCTTCTTCTACCAGAATCACCATACATCTTCCTTGGTTTCAAGCAGGGTGAAACAAAGTCAGAAACAGTGACAAATTTTAAAAGTTGTGTGACCAAGTGTGGTCATTTGTGGCTTATAGCATGAATTTTCTTAAACTTTTGCCCTTTTGATCAAGGTGAGTTAGTTGTAGCCTTTCTTTTCAGAGCAGCTCAGAATTATGCAGCAAATAAGTACTACTTTCCCAACAAAAATAGCGGAAGAGAGATAATTTAAGGTGCAAGTTCCTCAAGATTTTGAGGAGAGAGGTCCCTACTCTTTGCTTATGGTGCTCAGACTATCTTCCAGTCTCCTTTTTTTCAAATTTTGTACAGGCTTTTTTGTTAAGCTTTCATTTGTAGGTCAGCTTTCCTGCAAAGCTTGTGTGACATGAGGAGCCAACTTGGACCTTGTTCAGAGGCCTAAATGCGTCCTGTGACGTATTTGAATTCTTTTATTGGCTTTGCGTGATCCTTCCAACTGAAATTGAGGAAATAAATCAAGACAATGTTAATTTTTGCCTTCTGGCACGTCTGTAACATTAAAAGAAATGTTTGGCTTTGTAAATACTAGTTCTACTGTAGTTTGCATATCCAGTCTTTTTGTAGTTGTTTTTAACTTTTTTTGTTTGTTTTCAGATGGTGAATTGAATGTTCTGGATGACATTTTGACTGATGCTCCTGACCAAGATGATGAGTTGTATAACCCTGACAGCGAGCAAGATAAAAGTGAGAAAAAGGGTAGGTGACTTTGGCAAGTGGATGTCCTGCAGGAATATAAATGGTAAAACCCATCTTTCTTATTAGGGTTAATGTTTTTTGAAGTAGTGGCTCTTACAACCTTATTCAAAGAGTGAAAGAATTCCAAAATACTTTTGTTTCATGGATATCTGCTTTTCTACTTGACCTTCCAAGCAAACAATTAGCTAGGTTTTCTTTTGTCTCCAAAGCAGTTGCTGAGTATGTCTTGTTGTTAATTCATTTGCTGTTAGAAAATGACTCTCCTTTTTGGATCAGTGAAGTGAAACGGAAATGGAGCAAGGGGGTCCCAAAGTCTGGTTCCAGCTCAGTTCTTGATTTGGCTTTAGGCTAATCCCATAAGCATTTAATTATCATTCCCATATTTAAAATTTAGATACCACCTACCAAAACCTAAGGGATTGCTCTTTTAAAGCAAAAAATATATTTTAGAACATGAGCTGTTCCTAACAAGCAGTTTTGAGTGTTGTTGAAAGCCAACAACTGGAAGATGGTACCTATGACTGCAACAGAGGAATTACTCTAAGTAGAGAAAGTAGCTGCCTCTGCACAATTTTTGGTTTGATACACAAAATAACATTGAACTTAATATCTCTTTCTATTTAAGGATCAAAAAGAAAAACTGACAGGATGGAAAATGCTGAAAGCAAGAGACAAAAACCTTCTGTGCATTCATCGAGGCAGATGATGCCAAAGCCTCCTAGTTCATCAGTTAGCAATAACAAGAGAATAGTGAGTACGAAAGGAAAACCAGTATCAGAATACAAGAATGAGGATTATCAGAGATCTGATAGAAACAAGCGCCCAGATGGTGATCGAAAGACGCGCATGTCAAGCAGTTCCAGGGAACCTTATAAAGGACAACCAGAAAAAACTTGCATAAGGAAGAGGGATATTGACAGAAGGGCAAAGTCTTCTACACCAGATGGTTCAGAGGTATTAAATATTCTTGCTGCCTTATAAATCAATTATATGAGACCTGTGTAAGGCACATCCTTTTAGGACTGTGTGTGCATCCTGACAATGTTATATGACTGCTGATTCACTTTTTCTTTAAACATCAGAGAATCAGGCATGATGTGGATAGAAGGCCAAGCAGATCCAGCCATTCCTCTAAAGAAGAGGTGAACTCTGAAGAATATTGTTCAGATCACGAGACTGGCAGTAGTGGTTCCTCTGAACAAGGCAATACAGAGAATGAGGAGGAAGGATTGGAAGAAGAGGAAGATGATGAAGGGGAGGAGGACGAAGAGGTGGAAGAAGATGGGGAGGAGGATGAAGAAGAGTATGAACAGGATGAGAGAGATCAGAAGGAAGGAAATGACTATGACACACGAAGTGAAGCCAGCGATTCTGATTCTGAATCTGCCTCTTTCACAGATGGGTCAGTCAGATCTGGGACTGGTTCGGATGCATCAGGTAGGTAATATCTTGCATGCTAACTAAAATAGCTTGCTGTCCAAAGTTTGACTGCTTTTAAAAATAACTACTTCCTGATTATGTCAGAAGTAAGTCTTAGTAGCACAAGTCAGTAAGATGTTAATTATGAAATAACATAGGCAAGGAAAAAAACATACTGGAAAGTGGTATTTCCATACACCAAAATTTGTGGATATCAGGATTACCATGCTGAGGATTCATAGTGTTCTTGATTGTTTCGGCCTTGCTGTTCAATGCTTTGAAATGTTAGAATTAGTATTTTCTTAGGTATTTAAATGGCCTAACTTCTCATACAGTTCATTTTAAGTTGGTGTTGAACTGTTCTGTATTCATACAGATGAGAGTGACTAGGTAGACTGCTGTAGTAAAAGCACCATCTCCCCAGGGAAGGATAGTTGAATCTTAAATAGTGGCTATCTTCAGCATAGGAAATCTCAGTTGAAATGATTAGCTGTTAGGGCAAACTTAGAAAAAGAGAAACTAGAAACAAGTGCTTCATAGTTGTATACTATAACTGGTCCTAACTTACAGATGTGAAGTGTTAATGACATAAATACTTTTGGGCTTGGCTGGTTTTTTGGGGTTTTTTTTTTAAGAAAGCAGCTTGTAATCCTGCTAAGATTCCTCTTGTGTGTCTTCCTTGTCTGAAGTCTACATAGGTGGTCATCCTGCTTAACATAATGCCTTTTTTGGCTCAGCGCTGCTGTTTGTTTGGAATTAGAGAACAGAAAGGTGTAACCTAAAGACAAGTGAAGCTGTAATAACTGTTCGAAAAAGCTCCATAGTATAACACTTTTAAGAGTGGAAATAATTGCCTGTGTGCCACAGTGTTTTGTTTTCATAACTCTTGCCATTTTGTTGAGCTCCGAGCGTATGAGCCCGTATCACTATTGCAACACAGTTTGTGCTCTGTGATGCAAATCTGGCTGAAGACTGAAGAGCTAAACCACCCTTACTAAAATACCTAGGAGATAAATTCTGTCTCTAAACTTTGCACAGAATTACTAGATTTGTGGTGTTTGTCTTCCTTTTGTGAATGAAAAGCTCAAGTAATTAGCATTAGCTTCTTTTGTGCGTTATAGTTTTGGGGCAGCAAGCCCAATTTTCACATACAAGCCAAATGCTAACTTCACTATTACAGATGTGGTTTTCTTCATCTCAGTACTTTTTATCTCAATTTTGACTGCCACTTGATGTTTAAAATATTGCTTTTATTTGTTATGGGGTTTTTTTAGATGAGAAAAAGAAGGAGAGGAAGAGGGCTAGAGGTATCTCTCCAATTGTTTTTGACAGAAGTGGAAGTTCTGCATCAGAATCGTATGCAGGTATTCTTTCCTTTTATTGCTTGTCATCCTGACTTGCATCAAATTTTAATGTGTAATCTAAAATAGATGTAACTGGCTGTAGAGATTTATGGGGTATGTAGCTTTGTATAATTTGGTATTGACTTCTGGCATGTTGTGTGTGGATACCTTTGGGGGGAAGTAGGCTTTCTTGTTACTTTAATGCTATTCTGTTGCTTAAGTGGAATTTTCACTTTTTTTTTAAACTTGGAAGATGATGATTCAGTGACTAGTTTTCTGAGTAGGAAATTGTTCAAATGCTATTTAAAAAAAACAACAACAAAAAACCTCAAACCAAACAACCCAAAAACAAAACCAAAAAAAAACCCAAAACAAAACACTCGTGCACATTGAATAGTATTTTTTGTGTGTGTGGGTGCGCGCTAGAAAGCATAATTTGTCATGAATGAAAATTGTATGTGACAAGGCTGTAGAAATTGTATATTATCTCTATTAAGGCTCAATCTGAACAAATGTACTTTGGCTAAACGCAGGTTCAGAAAAGAAGCATGAGAAATTATCATCTTCCGTTCGTGCTGTCCAAAAAGGTATCATTTAAATTTGAATTTTTAATGCATGCCCCATAGCAAGCCATTGTCTCTTCATTAAATTACCTGTAAGTAGTAATGTTCCGATATAAATCAGTTTGAGTACATGATTGTTCTGAGCATAACAAGTGAATCTTGAGCTACTGCTGCATGTGTTGAGAGGATACTCAGTTGCTTTGCTCTTTGCAGAGGTGGCAAAACAAAAAAAATAAAGTACTTGCTCCTGAAAAGAGGAACATTTCAGCATTCTCTATTGGACAAGCCATTCTGATACAAATGTTACCCAGTATTTATCCAAAGATTCTTAAGCAAGGAAATAAGTCCTGTATATCGGAACATCACTGAATCATGCTGATTTTATTTTATTTTTTTCTTTACCTGAATATCTAAGTTTTTAGTTTTGATTTGGTTTCCCCTGGCATTTTGTGCGCTACAGCTTAGACTTCAAGTTGGGTGGTTGACTGTGATAATACATAGGTAGGAACTGGGTGGGATACAGTGTATTTTGAAGGAAACAAGCAACAATTCAAAGCAACATTTTTGACAACTGTAAATATATACAGTTCAGCTTATTTGACACTTTGCTTTTTCAGACCAAACAAGTAAACTTAAATACATTCTCCAAGATGCAAGATTCTTTCTCATCAAGAGTAATAACCATGAAAACGTATCACTTGCTAAAGCAAAGGTATGTTGAATTTCTTCACTTTGTCTATTTTCAAGCACACCCACCTTACTATAGAAAAGTATATAGATAGATGCATTCTTTTTTCCATCATGCAGATCTTGGTAGAGGCAAGGATGAAAGCTACTGCTCCTTGAGTCTTCAAGGGTAGCTATTCTGCTTCCACTGTAACCTAGAAAAGTTTCTAGACCATCAGTCATTTATTTTAATAAGAGGAGGATTAAAAAGAGGTCTTTAGGACATTATCAAACAGACCTTAAGCCAACCTCCATTGGGAATGCTGTGAAGGTATTTTTTCTCTGGTTTTTGTGGTACCAATGCAATTGGCACAACAATAAGTTGTTCTAGTTCACAGCAGGGCTTCACAAGCAGCCTAAAGCAATATACATCTGACTGAAAGCTAGTACAAAAAACAAATACTTCTCTGGTGACTCTAATGAATTGTCAGAGTCAGGTAAGCACTAATCCGACCAGAGTAGGACATAAGAACATATCCTCAATAAAAGAGGAAGGGGAGGAACATTTTCTTTGGGAGATCCTGGATCATATTCTGAGGCTGAAGTTTGAACATGTTAAACCAGCATAAGCTTCTCCCTCTGAGTTTACCCAGAGAATGGACTGGGGAGCTGATCTTGCTGAAGAGTAATACAACAAACTGGTATTCTATAGCTCAGCTGAGTTGGTACCTTAAAACAGATAGTGTTTTATTGTGCATGGCTACACAATGACTGATGAAAGGGAAAAGGTAGGAATTAGTAGATGGGGATGTGGGAGGCTGAACAAATTGTTTTGAGTTGTCTTGCCAATTTAAATTGTTGGTCTGATGTATTTCATATTTCCGGCCTTTCACTGAAAGACTTTTGAAGTTTGCAAGCTGTCATCAACAAATCTGTCATACTATGAAGGTTACTGAAGTCTGCTTGCCCACCTTTCAGTATATATGCTGCTGTTTTTTTCATAATTTGTGTGTATTATATAATACGTTAACTCCCAAAGTCACTTAAAAACATACGTTAAAAATACTAAAGGCAAAGATTTTCATATATCTGTCCATTATAATTACAAATGAAATTTTGTAGATGGTCTAAATGCATCTGCAGTGTTGGAAAAAAAAAAAAAAGATGGAAAGGCCAGTGTTTTAAAAGTTTCATCATGGGGCAGGCTGAAAATATTTTCTGAAGGAACCGAATTTAACAATACCTTTCTCTTTTCATTATCTTCTATCCCAGAATAGTAGTTTGGTCTTGTTTTCCTCATCTGCACTATATACTTACGTTAGCTAAATCGCTTGAGATGAACTCTTATGTTTTGGTGATGGGTGGGGGTTGTTTTGTTTTAGGGAGTATGGTCGACACTTCCAGTGAATGAAAAGAAGCTTAATGCTGCATTTAGATCAGCAAGGAGTGTTATTTTGATATTTTCTGTAAGAGAGAGTGGCAAATTTCAAGGTAAGGGAAAGCGAGCTGTTATCAAGGTAAGTGAAAGTGAGTTTTATGTGCAATAGCTTTTCTGTTGTGTCTTTGTCACAATTCATGTGAAATCCTCTAGGATTTGCAAGACTATCTTCAGAGTCCCATCATGGAGGATCACCTGTACACTGGGTGCTGCCTGCAGGAATGAATGCAAAAATGTTGGGAGGTGTCTTTAAAATTGACTGGATTTGCAGGTAAATAATTGTTCATCTATGTTGCTTTTAGTAACAAGGCATAATAATACCACTTCTGTGTATTACTCAAGTTCTGACAGCATCCTTTTGAAAAGTCGATTCAACCAAACTTCTGTCTTCAGTCTTCCCAAATCCATGCCTCCATGTTACTGAGCTTGGGACTCAGGTCTATACCTGACATGCACTGTAGAAAATACTACTTTTTTTTTAATGTAGACAACTTGGAGATTTTTAACATTTGGTTGTGTTCCTTCACTGATCTCTTGCACTGAAACCAGAAAACTGTATTCTGGAGTCTTTGAGTAGAAACAACTACTCACTTGAGTAGACAGCTGTGAATAAAAGGGGAAAAAAATCCTTTAAGGACAGATCTGTCTTCATCTGACATCTTGGCATCTGACTGAACAAAGAAAATGCTACTGCCGTAAAGTAACACCTGAAATAGTACAGATTTTGCATAACATAGAGGTTCTGAGCAGTATCCTCATTGATTTGAGTATGTCTTACAGAAAAGGTTTTAAACCTCTCTTAAGAAAAAGAGCTGTATCACTCCTGTGAGATAGATTGCATGGTTGTACGAGCACTTTGGGCTGCCAGAAATGAGCAAATACAGGGAAGGTGAGACTTCAAATGAGAGAAAATCCTGAGTTGGAAGGGTCCTCTGGAAGTTACTGACTCCTGCCTCCAGCTCAAAGCTGTTCTAGCTTCATAGTTAAGTCAGATGCTCAGGGATTTATCTCAGAAGGTACCAGGAGCTACCACCTTACGTGGAGACTAGTCAGCATATTCAAATGGTAAGATCTGAGTATGATCTTGATATTGTACAAAGACAAATTTCTTTAATAAGATAGGCTGTCATAGTATGAAGTATACTATTTAATACTGGAATAAGTCAAAGTGAAATCTTCAGTTACTAATACTTAATATGTACATGACAGTGCAGAAGGTAACAGGATTATTTTGTGTGTAATGTCCTGCTGTATGCGTTTTTATTTTTTAATGAAAAACGGAGTTAAAACTATAATGATGCCATTTGCATATTTAGGCGTGAATTGCCGTTCACTAAGTCTGCTCATCTGACCAATCCTTGGAACGAACATAAGCCAGTAAAGATTGGACGCGATGGACAGGTTTGTTTATTTTTTTTCTATAACCCACATCTACAGCTTGCTTTCAGCTTTGTATGTACAGAAGATTTGAAATCTTTTTAGATCAGATGTTACTTGCACTAGAGTACTCTGACAAAGGCACTCGGCTTATTTCCGATGTTGTTGCGGAATAAGGAAACAGAACACAACACGGTGCCAATTCTGTTGCCATCTTTGTGATAAACAGTGTCTGGTGCTTCAAAACTGTGATATTTTGCATTTGAAATGTAACGTGCCTTGCATTGTATGGTGTGCAAACCTATATAGCATCAGATTTTAAGAACAAGTTCTGGTGTTTCCAGCTGTGTTCTGTGTTGCTTTTTTATATATATACTGTATTGCTTAGGGCATATACTTTATAGTGATAGAGTCTATGCTAAGTAAATTTTAAGTGGGGTGGCTCTTTGTCTTTTCAGACTTACCAAAAGGCAGGTGTGTTGCTGCTGTCATCAAGTACCTCAACCTTGATTAAAATAACGGGTTCTGCTTGCTTAAGGCAAGGTGGAAGTTGCATAATCCCCATACTGTATGGAAAAATGTAGACTCTGTGCATTATTTTGCCCATAAACACATTCACTTTGTTGGGTAGCACAAGTAAAATATTTTCAGTCTTGTTTTTAATTTAGTGTGAACTTAACTGAAATTTTTTTTTTTTAAACTTTGTTTCTGTTAAATGGTCAAGGAAATAAATTTTTTAATGTTTTGTCCACCTCACTGTAGAGTTGCAATCCAGATGTGGGTTTCATCTTTTTTCATAAAGTTGCTGTACTGTTAGGTACTGGGCAAGCATTCTCTGATGCTGGCTCTCCCTGCTTATCAACTTGGGTTATTTCCTGAAGTGGTTTACATTTTGTGTAACCCTGAATGCATCTCTTCTGAGGACGCATACACTGAGCTGCTTGCATTTTACAACATCCTTTGGGAAGGCGTTCCACAGGCCTGCTAGTCACCAGATTGAAGAAGCACTTTTTTGGATTGTTATGCGCCTGGTTCCTGCTAGCTTCGTTTGATGGCCCCAAGTTCTTGTACCAGAAGAGGGAGTCAGCAAGTTGATCTCTGTCCCTCTCTCCCCCAAACAACTCGTGGAGTCTGATGCTCCCATTGTATCCATCTTTCCCCCTTACCCTGCATACTCCTCTTTTATTCTAGGCTGGAGAGACCTGACCTGTTCAGTCATTGCATGTAGGAATTGTTGCACTCATTCAGTTATCCTTGGTGCCCTGCTTTGAAGCTTTTCGATTTCTACTGTCCCCCTATTTTTTTGAGATGAAGGGGTCAGAACTGCACCCAGTATTTAAGGCGTGGGTGGAACATGAACTTTGTGTGGTATAATGTCTTTCTCATTCTGTGTTCCTTTCCTAATAATCCTGAACACACAATTTGCTTGTTTTGACTGCTCTCAAGCATCGAGCTAGTATTTTCATGGACCTGTCTCATACACCGAAGAACTCACTTTTGAGTGGTAACAGTCAACTTCGTCAGGCCATGGCTTTATATGTGAAGCTGGGATGGATTTTTTTTCCTACGTGTGTCACTTTTCTCTCTGTAATAGGTGGTCATTTTCTTTGTGATGAAAAACAGTCCTCTGATTTTGTAGCAAAACAGTGATGTGGCCTGTATGTCTCATGGGAAGATATGGTTGCCCCAAGTGTTGGACTATTTTATGAAAATTCTAAGTAGTGCCTAAAGAGTGAAAGGTAATGTAAGTGAATTTTGCTCTGTCTCTAGTGATACTGAAATCTCTTCACGTGTCTTTTTAATGTATGTTGTCAGTGTATTTGGGGAGAGTTTCATGTCTTCAGTTTATAAACCACTACTGAACTTCTAACTAATTCTAGGAAATTGAGCCGGAATGTGGAACCCAACTTTGTCTTCTCTTCCCTCCTGATGAAAGTATTGACTTGTATCAAGTCATTCATAAAATGAGGCACAAGAGAAGAATGCACTCACAACCCCGATCAAGAGGACGCCCATCCCGGCGAGACCCCGTTCGGGACGTGGGAAGGTTAGAAACGTTCTTTGGACTGATAATAGGCACATGTATCAGAATAACGTGATGGAGGAATATGAGTCGTCAAAGCTTTCCCTGCGATAAAGAAGAGAGAAAATCCTCAAATCAAGCTGCATGGACAAGTTTGTGGCTTCATTGAGGATTTCACATGGTTCCCCGGTCTGTCATTTTTCAAGAGGAAAATGGGGATCTTTGCTTTTGCAGAAAAAAGCTCTTAAAGTGCTGTCTAGTTTAGACTAGATCATTTGTTGAGATAATGCACCGTGTAATGCTAGCTGTAGGTAAGCTTGGCTTGATTATGAGCAGGCTAGATGGAGAGAAGGAAATATTTATATGCCAAAAATGTGTTAATATCTTGTAAAAGCCTTTTCTTTCAGGTGTGTCTCTGGATAAGCCTTATCAAATATGGGACTTTTATAAGGATCACTTAGAATTTTGCAGAAGATGCCGCCTCATTTTGAGGATAAAATATTTAAGTTATTTTGATATTCAAGAGGAGCATTATTGGGACTGTTTCAAATTGTGTCACCGTGATGTGTTAACCCCATTGCCAAATATTCTCTAACATGTAACCACTGAATTCACACATCTTGCTGAGCTTCTGAAAACAGTAGGTTCTTTCCAAAAGGGATCAAGTGGCCCTTGGAGACCCGGCAACAAACCAAAAAGAATGGCTGTTGCTGTGTCTGTATATACAACCTTTCCAGATGCTGGCAGTACCTGTGGACTTAAAAGGATTTTTAGAGGATCGACATGGTTATTGATCACTGCTATATGAACTTAACATCATTTTCCAGAAAAAAAGGGGGTATAACTTGTTACAGAATTGGAGAAGTCTTTGCAAAGAACTGATATTAGCCCTTCTGCCAAACACCTTTTCCCCGTGTAGCCACTTTGCATACAGACTGATGTATGATTTGGGCTGAAACCTTTGGTTAAGTTTCCTCTTTGTGGAAACATCTTTGGTAGGTACAGATACCCAACAAGAGTCCCCATTTCCTTGAGCTTAAAAAAAGGACACTGTAACGAGTAGGTAGGAGGAAACCTGGCAGCGCCCCCCTATTTTTGGCTTTAAAGGACTGAACACCAAGATGGCTTTTGAAGTTAAGCTAAGAGGTTTCCAGTGCAATAAAGTATATACAAGTGAAGGTTTTGCAATGGACTGCAAACTATACATATAACACCACCACACCTTCTCAAGCCTGCCAGGGCCTCCATTTATGTATGTGGCTTACAGCTTAAAGTCAGTAGTTGGACTACTATATGAACTGTTTCTATCATATTTTATACCGGTCGTAAATGCACTCTCAAAACTACAAGAAAGCGGTATGTTTATTCTTTACACCAGCTTTTATTTTCCTTGATCTGATTTTGCTGTAGATGCAACTGCTTTGGTTTTTGGGCTTTTTGCTCATAGTAAAGAATCTGCTTTCATTTTAAAAAGTTTAGTAAGTGGGTATGGTGGGCTTTAAAGGCTGAAGTCGGGAAGGGGGAGGAGAAATGACTCTTTATAAACCTAAAAACTATATGAGCTTGTTACTCAGCGAGCAAGTTGCACAGTAATTAAGTGATTTAAGAAAGTGTCAATTTCTTGTCTTGTCATAAGGAATTATATTGCTGGGGTGGGCAAGGGGGGAATGGATTTGTAGCTGCTTTGTGTTTAGAAACACTTATGTTAGTACTGGAGTCTGCCATTAATGTTGATGTACCTTCATGGAGCAAAATTAGCAGCTGGTTTTCAGTTCTTTATGAAACATAACAGCAACTGGAATGTAACACTTTAATAATTGAACTTCCTCCTTGAGAGCTAAGTTCTTAAAGACAACATCTCTTCTGTAAAAGCATTGTTTGTATAGAAAGGAGCCCTAATTATTTTAATTATTAGGAAGCTTAAGTGTCCTTAAACTTTCTGTAAAAGGCACCCATGCATTGCTGGTAAATTGCTTAGAACAGGAATTGTTAGAAATGATGTCATTGGCCTACCCAGTTAGAAAAGCTACAGTGAAAGAAGCAATTTCACAAAGCATGCACAGCTTTATTTATAAAGGTTATGGAAATAGACCTTTTACAGTATTCTTTACCCCATAGCTAGCAAATACAGCAATGGCCATGCCTTGTGAATATAATGATATATTTTGCCATTTATTTTCACTGTATTTAGTTCTATAAATTCTTTTGTTGTCCAATAGGTTGTTTCAAAATGTAATATCAAAGTGTAATGTTAAAGCCTGAGTTTGTTCTATCCAAATTTGTTACCCTTTGTTTGGTATGAAGGTACAGTTGGGTAGATTTCCTTCCTTAACTATCATAGCACCTATAGACAGAAAGTAACAGTGGAGAGTATTTAATCAGACTTGTTCCTGATTATTTGAGTTCAAATTTAAAGCTGTAGAACATTTTGAAGCAGATGGAATTCAAAATGATTAAACTGAGATCCTGGGCAGCTCAAGCTATTCCTGTGAGGTATTCTGCTGTGACGAATGCTCCAAGCAACCTTGTTTAATCTCTGATATCTAATTTGTGTAGGCGTCGACCAGAAGATTATGATATTCATAACAGCAGAAAGAAACCAAGGATTGACTATCCCCCTGAGTTTCACCAAAGACCAGGTTAATATCTTACTATGAAGATTTGTGTGCACCAGTTCACAAGTGTTTTCTAGTGTTCCTCATTTAATTCAAAAGTAAAATATTGATATGACTGGGATATAAAAATGGGACTTGTCCCAAGTGCTGCCTACTGGTTTAACCCATCTCTCCAAGAAGTCAATGACACTTTCACTGGTTTGAGAGAGGGAGGTGGGTTAATCTAGGCTGCACACTTTTAAAAGCCTCAGAATTGTGTACATTGTTGTGAATGATCCTCAAGTTCTTTGTTAATATAGGTAGTTGAAATGCCTGACGGGCACAAGAATTGGTTTGACCTACTTGTCAATGCACTAATCGTCAGATTAAAATGTTTATCAGAAATTTCCAACTGGGAAAGTCAGCTGAGATTGCCTGACTAGCAGCTTCTGTTTAGAGATGACTGTAGACATGCAGTTATGTTTTCAGACAGAATTTTTTTTTTACAAGCTTCACATAAGGGAGGCAGAAGTTTCACTGCATTTTACTGCATAATGATTTTGAGAAAGGATTTTTGTTGTTCTTCAAAAAGAAATGTTTGCAGCAGTAATGCGGCAACAGCACTGGTAATACTGCAGATTTTTATTTATTTTTTTCCATTCAGAAAGCAATTATTAAGAAATTGTCACTTTTAATCTACCAAATCTTGCTTCACTGCATTAGAAATATGTATTCCATTATTTCAGTAGTAGATTTCTAAATCTTTCTTAAGAAACTACCTTTATCTGTCCAGTTTGACTGCAGAGCCTGTGTTCTGTGATGTGAAAAGAGTGTTGTTGCTGCTTCCTGGCTTTCCAAGACCATTGTTTAAAGTACAGAAAACTTTTTTCAAATAACAAAGATCAGAAGCATTATTATATTAGCATAAGCATGCCTGGTTGTTTGCACTATTTTACTGAGCTCTTTAAAGTTTACTTTCTGGGATGTACTGAAGCTGTAACAATTTGCCCTGTGGGGCTTTTCCAGATGTTTTTTAGGTTGTTTTTAATTTTCTGTGTAACAGCATATCCAAACCTATTAGGAAATGAGCCATAAGAGTTGCTCAGATGAACGCATTCTGCCAAATACACATTAATAAGTAGTAACAGCCATGTGCTGACTGCCAAGGGATAGTAGCCTTCAAACTACTGGGCATTCCCAATTCGTTTGACTAAAATTCAAGTCTTTATTTGCACAGATACCCCCTTGCATATTTGTTTGTACTGTGTGCAAGTTTGTATATCTGTATAATTATTTTTGTTACTACATTATACTATTTTTCTGTGCTGTCTACAAGAAGTTGTAAGTTTTTGAGAGTTATTTTGAAAGTGAGGGTAGTGGCAGGTAGACACAACTTCATAGCTGGCACAAAATGAAAGGACAGTTTCTAATGAGTATGTTTTTTAAGACTGTTATCCTGAGATGGTAAATTGAATTAATACTGCTTGATGTTTGAACAGGGTATATAAAGGATCCCAGATATCCCGAAGTAGACAGGTAAGGTGTGTTCATGTTATTAATTTTATGCCCTGATAACTTGTCTGTATGGATAAATTGGATTTAGTTCTACAAATTTTTATTCCCAACAGACGATTTTCAGGAGTTCGACGAGATGTATTTTTAAATGGGGTAAGTTGGTGCATGCAGAATTTTGGGGAACTTTTTATATTCAGCTTTCAGCGCTTCCAAAGAACACTCATCACAAATGTTAATATTACTGTCTTTCATTTTAGTCCTACAATGATTATGTGAGGGAATTCCACAACATGGGACCACCACCACCATGGCAAGGAATGGTTTGTGTCTTGTTGAATTCAATTCTTCTCTGTAGAATATGGCTTTTTTTTGTTCCCCTCTAGAGGAGGCTAGCATATTCGATGTACTTTCAACTCTTCCTAAAGTATATCTTTGCTGTAACTGTAAAATTTTTAGGGAACAAAATTACTTATATCAAGTATTTTGTAATTTATGTAGCTCTCAGCAATAGTCCAGCATGCTAGTAAGCATTACGGCAGAAGGAATCTGGCTTGGCTTGAACCTACAAGAAACTGAAGGCTCTGAGGAAATAGCAGAACCTTCCTTTAGCCTACACAGGAGGATTTGATGAAATTTCATATTCTGCTAAATAATCATAGTAATTTACGTTCTCTCAAACAGCAAATGCATCAAAGAGGTGGACTTGCTGCAGAAGCTTATGCTCTAGTGTTGTGCAGTGGCTTGCTTTTGGCTATGGCAGTGAAGCATGTGGGAAAGTAGCAGAACGCACTGCACACTGTAATCAAAATAAGTCATGCTGTATTGCAGCCTCCACTGAAATGCACTTTTTTCCCAGTCAGATGAGCATGTGTATGAGTACACATACCTGTGGCTGCGTACGTGGAAATTAACTGATAGTTCACTTGTATAGCTGTGGTTTTGCCATGATGTCAGGAGAAGTAGTCATTATAACTAGTTGTTATTTTGGTTATATTTAGTAATTCTAGCCCTGAGGGTCCTGATTTTGGATAACTGTAATGTGTCTTTTGGCTCTTGTGTGTACTGTGAATGAGCAAAAGGCAGCGCCAAATGTAGAGATGCTATTATAGCCTCTTTTCCTCAGCTGAAACACCACTCTAGTTTGTTGTAACTGAAGGAAGTGAGCAAAGTTGTCAGACTGGGAGGAAAATGTTCTTTTAAACACAGCTAAGCCTCCAGAAACTCTTTTTTTTTTTTTTTTTCTTCCCTTCTTCCGCATTCTGCATGCTGTCCAAGTCATCCTAAAATCCAGCACTTCCACCTACTTCCTTTGTGACAAGTAAACAAAGATGCTTCAGTAATACATGAAAGAAAGGCCTTTCTGATAGACGAAATGGAAGAGAACAGTCAAGAGATGTCTTGTTTAAAAAAAAAAAATCTGCTAGCCTTTTTATCAAATAATTTGTCGTGTAGAGTAGGTTTGTTCGTTTAAAATAGGAATATATTCATAGGGAATGGCATCAAAAAGACTTGTTTCTCTCAGAGCTTGCTGGTTTCATCAAAATTCACATTCCGTATGCATAGATTAAAAAAACCCAAAAAAAACCCAAGACCCACCACACTTAAGTAGCAGAAGTTTTATGTACAGTATCACTTTGAGGCAGATATGGAAAGAAGGCATGTTTAGGAGGGGTGTTGACCAAACTTCTAAAGAAGCAATGGTAGAGAAGTAGCAAAGCATGCTGACTTAATGAAAGATGGTCTGCCATTCAGTTCGGAGGCTGTGATGAATATATTTAGATGTCATGTTTTCCATCTGAATGAAAGTAACTGCTGCTCTTAATTCCCAGCACTCAGCCTTGTGTGCATTCTTTTGTTTTGAAACACTCAACAGACTTCCTGTAACTTTCTTTTAGCCACCATATCCAGGTATGGAGCAGCCACCGCACCACCCTTACTATCAGCACCATGCACCTCCACCTCAAGCTCACCCTCCATACTCAGGACATCATCCTGTACCACATGAAGCAAGATACAGAGACAAACGAGTAGTAAGTGTCCACAGAGATGGGGGGGCACATGAGTCTGCAGGCCAGAGTAGGAATTTGGTGTACAGGTGTACCCTAACCTGAGATTGGTTCACTTTGATAAACTGCATTTGTAAGGCCTGTATTAGTTTTCCTTGGAAAAATCAGCTATTTAGATTGACTAAAGACTTGCAGCGTCTTTGAGAAGCCTCTGTCTGCCAGCTGATGTAGAAGTGCAAAATTCTCAACTGTCTAGCTCTGAACTTTTCATGCTGAAGCCCAGTTTGAATAAGGACGTGCTTGTAACATTGCTTGTGCTCATGCACAACAAATTACTCTCTGAGCAGAAAAGTTTGTAGTTTACAGGCATATCAAAAAAACAGGGCAGATTGTTACATAACTTCTGTTAGCTGGCTTTGAAGACTGGTTAGCTTTCAGGTCTCTTGCTGGTATCTGGCATTTGAACTCCAGCTTCTGCACAGTGGAAGCACAGACATGGTGCTGCCCTGAAGATGAAAGAAGAAACTTGTGATTATGGGTGTTGGACATAATTTTTTTTTTTTTTTTTTTTTAATACTGGGCTTTCCCAAGAGTTACAACCAATCCTATGGATAAGGGAAGGGAGAGGATTTAAATCTGGGAAAGAAAATAAACAGAGCTGTCCTTTCATCACAGCACGACTACGACATGAGAGTAGACGACTTTCTTCGCCGCACACAAGCAGTTGTCAGCGGTCGGAGAAGCAGGCCTCGGGAGAGGGACCGAGAGCGGGAACGGGACCGTCCTAGAGATAACAGAAGAGACAGAGAACGTGACAGAGGCCGTGATCGGGAAAGGGAGAGAGAAAGGATTTGTGACCGGGACAGAGACAGAGGTGAAAGAGGTAGATACCGAAGATAATCTATCTGGAACCAGTGCTCACTTGAAACAAAAAAAGCTTGTATTTTTTTGTGTGTTTACAAGTAGTACATTTTATTTTCAGCTGTCTACTTAAAGTTCGTTGTGTAGAAGGATTTATAATGACTCTCTCTATTCCAAGCATGCAGTGAACTATGAACTGGAAAAACTCAAATCGGCCAAAAATAAAATATGCAAAGCTGACACTCAACTTGGCATTTCTATTGGAGCAGAATGGGAAACAGCTAAGAATGTAGATATTGATTAATTCTCAATAAGTGTTCATCTACTTAGTGACTTCATTCTAGGTTTTTGAATACTGATGGATAACTGCCATATTTTTTTTTTTTTGCTTTGATGTTTTCTTCCAGTAGTTTCACATGGTTCAGTGGGAGAATGCTGCTATCAAGTATGCAATTATTGAAGTATGATTTTTTTTTTTTTTTTGGACTGTATGGCAGTGTTGTAGCAGCCTTTTCTTTTTTTTTCTTCTCCCCCTCCCACTTCCCTACCCCCAACCTTTTTTTAACCCTATCTGTAAAGTCAAGTGTTTTTTCAGTCTTCAGTAATGAAAGCAATATTAAGAAGACACTATTGATACCTAATTTTTAATCTTTTTTAAAAAATCTTCCCATGTTCAGTAACATTTTGGTCAATTCTCTTGTCTAGTCTCCTTCCGAAATGTACACATTGCTTGGAATGTTCACAACCTGCGAACCTGTGTGTGGAACCAGAAAATATTGCTGTATTCTACATTGCTACCTTTTTTTTTATATATATATATAAAAATAAATTGGTAACTATTGAAATGATTAAAACTCCAGATCGGGTTTCTTGGTCTTCTAAGGTTGGCAGCTTTGATAAATTCTGGCAGTTCAGGGAAGTATTTGTGTTCAAAAATAGTTTACAGGTTCTTGTGATAGGTGAAAGTGATCCAAAGCCTGAATTTAGGAGAAGGACTGCTGAAATAAAGGTAGTTGATTTTCTGTTTCCCCAGTGAAGTAGTCAACTTACAGCTCCTGTAGCTAACCAGAGTTATTAAGGCCCTACATGTTCAACTTAATCAAAAGATCTTCGAGCTATTGATAGGCAGTCCTCGGCCATAATCATACCTGTTTCCCAGGAGTGTTAGTCTTGCAAGATCCAGACTGTCCTCGTGTTTTCTTTGTAGTGATTACTGCATCGTGTGTTATTTCTCTTAAATTGGAAATATTTGAATCTTAATGCTAATGGTAAAGCTGTGAAAAAAGAAAAGTAAAACTTGTAGTTTGAACAACTTTGGAAGTTGTTCAGTTTCTCAAGCAATTTCCTAGTTCTCAAAACTTGTATGAGTAGCACTGCCTCAGTGGACTTCTTAACTTTTCTTCAGTGTCTTCTCATGTAACAAAGCCAGCTTGTAGCATTTGCTTTAAAGACCTCCAACTCCACAGTGTAGAGTGCTGTAGCTGTTTTTTATAAACTGCAATATAGGATTGGCCACGGTGTGGCAGTTGTGGAAACAATTGTTTTTTAGATCTGACAGTAATTTGTGCTCTGTATGTTTTAGTCTACACAGCTGTAGTAAACACCTACATGTGCTAAGCAAAAAGTTTGACCTCCAAGGTGCAAGTATGTTGGGATTTTTTTTAGACACTACAAGAAATTCAGCAAGAAGTTTGGGTTCCTCAAACAGTTTATTGTGCACTGAGAGGTATGCCCATTAGCAGTAGAATTAGATCAGTCAGATTCAGTTCTCATACTGAGTCTAATTGGAGAAATGCGTCATAGACCACCATCCTTCTTTGCTATCTTTCTCTGCTTTATATGTGGATTCTAGAAAGAAGAGGGGGTTTTGGTTGGTTTCCTTTTTTACTTTTTAAATTCAATACTAGAGAAGCCAAATCCCAATTAAGTTACAGAAGAGAAAGCATCTCCTTAAAGTGACTGCAGAGCACTTTCTCTGTCCAGCTTTTCCCAGCCATCCTGTTTCCTGTGTCCCTATCCCATTAGCCCTATCTGACTGGTGTCTAAACAGTATGCTAGGAGGCTTACTGGCCTTCTGGCAACCAAACTCAGGTCTCAGCAAATCTATGTAGAGAAGCTAGATGAAAGGGGCTGTTGGTGAATGCAGCTTGGTGGAGCTGTGCCTAAGGACCCAGCTCTATGAACAGTTACAGCAAAATTTTTCAGATCTGGGGCCTTAATGTCATGCTTTTTGACTTTCTGTTCACTATGCATATTTCAGTATGCATATTCCTGCATATGATCCGATCATGACCATAGGAACAGTGTACCAAAAGTTACCATGAGAAGTACTAGTCTTGTTCTAACACTTCTTTAGTTTGGAAACAATTCATTTGAGCTTTTATGAATGTTGTAGTATGAAGAGATTTAAGCAGATGTTGAAACTACTAACAACACTAATAAGTTAATGTAGTGTAGGGAATTTTATGATGTAAACAAATACAACATGCTTTCTCAGCTGTTCTGTTGGAAAACAGTTCTACAGCATCCACAATAAAATTGGGACAGGTTCTTTCCTGAGTAAGCTGGCACAGCAGTGGAATAACCTTACCTAGAACAGGAGGCCTGAACGAGCATCTTTTTAGTAGGCTTTCATCAGTAAGTGCACCTTGAACAATTTCAGGAGTGCTGCATTTACTACTACTCTTATCTGAGCCAAGAGCAGCATTATTTTCCCTCTTGACTTTTCAGGCAAGGCAAGTGACTATTGTACTGTTACTTCTTTGTAAGTTCCATCTCTAGAGGTGTTCCTGCATTTATCATTTAGCATTGCTCAGAGGCATCTGGGGGTTAAGAAGGACAAGTTACTGACAGAGGTGGTTTTCACATGCATATAGTGTTTCAGTTAGAATTATGGCCTGTGCAGGAGGACTCCAGGCATATACTGAATGGAAAAGAGAAATGCTTCTCAGTAATTTCTCCCCTGGTTTTAGGGCTCTGGTCTACCTTCAGCCCCCAAGTAGTCAGTGCATTTGTAAAAATGGGATAATACAGGCACTTCACCAGCTGCTTGCAGCTCCCAGTTTTTCATGATCTTGGCTATTCAGATGGGTGCTTTTTAGGAGCCCTTGGCGTCACTGTCCAATCTGGAGAGAGCTATTCTCACAGGAGAGGCATTTTGGTTTTGAATCATCAAGCCTGGGTGACATTATAAGAGAGGACAGAGTTAAGGTCAGGAGATCAGTTGCAGATTGAGGGACTCACTCCCACATGTGGGAAGGCAGTAAGTCAGCTTCATCAGAGGCCCAACTTAAATGCCTCTATACAATTGCACGTAGTGTGGGGAATAAACAAGAGGAGTTAGAAGTGTGTGCATGCCTGCAGCGCTATGATCTCAGTGGCATCACAGACACTTGATGAGATGGCCTATGACTGCAGCATTGGAATGGAAGGATACAGACTCTTTAAGAAGGACAGGCAGGAGAGATGAGGGGGTGTCATCATCTATGTCAGTGACCAGCTGGAGTGCATGGAGCTCTACCTGGGGATGGAGGAGCCGACTGAGAACTTATGGGTCAGGATTAAAGGGAGGGCAGGGACAGGTGACACTATAGTGGGGATCTGCTACAGGCCACTAGACCAGGGAAACTGAGTGGATGAGGCCTTCTATAGACAAATAGGAGCAGCCTCATGTTCACAAGCCCTGGCCCT
>VXBL01005245.1:224641-250393 GCA_013400195.1 Aramus guarauna
GGACCAGTGCTGTTTAACATCTTTGTCGGTGATACAGACAGTGGGGTTGAGTGCACCCTCAGCAAATTTGCCAACAACACCAAGCTGTATGGTGTGGTCAACATGCTAGAGGGAAGGGATGCCATTCAGAGGGACCTTGACAGGGTTGAGAGGTGGGCCCATGTGAACCTCATGAAGTTCAACAAGGCCAAGTGCAAGGTTCTGCACATGGGTCAGGGCAATCTCAAGCACAACTACAGGCTGGGCAGAGAATGGATTGAGAGCAGCCCTGAGGAGAAGGACTTGGGGGTGTTGGTTGATGAGAAGCTCAACATGACCCAGCAATGTGCACTTACAGCTCAGAAAGCCAACCATATACTGGGCTGCATCAGGACCAGCAGGTCAAGGGAGGTGATTCTCCCCCTCTCCTCTCATGAGAACCCACCTTGAGTACTGCATCCAGCTCTGGGGGCCCCAGTACAAGAAAGACATGGACATTTTGGAGGGAGTCCAGAGGAGGGCCATGAAGATGATGGGGGCTGGAGTACCTCTCCTATGAAGCTAGGCTGAGAGAGTTGAGGTTGTTCAGCCTGGAGAAGAGAAGGCTCCAGGGAGACCTTATAGCAGCCTTCCAGTACCTGAAGGGGGGTCTACAAGAAAGCTGGATAGGGACTGGTTATAAGGGCAAGTAGTGATAGGATATGGGATAATGGCTTTAAAATGAAAGCAGGTAGATTTAGATTAGATGTAAGGAAGAAATTCTTTACTGTGAGGGTGGCAAGGCACTGGAACCAGTTGTCCAGAGAAGTTGTGGATGCCCCCTCCCTGGAAGTGTTCAAGGCCAGGTTGGATGGGGCTTTGAGCAGCCTGGTCTAGTGGAGGGTGTCTCTGCCCATGGCAGGGGGTTGGAACTAGATGATCTTTGAGGTCCCTTCCAACCCAAACTATTCTATGATTCTCTGATTCTATGAATTTCTGAAATACACCAAAATTAATTTGAAAAGCTAGAGCAGCAATTACCATTCCAGGGACCGTGTGTGATCAGCTACCAGGATCTCAAGGGATAAAGCAACTATAATTCAATCTTATTTAGGCCAAAAGGAATTTGCTGGCTAAGCAAGCAGCTCTGCCCCATAACAGCTTTTTAGCATGACCCAGTTCAACAGAGTGCTTCATGATATGCCCAGCTTAAAGCATATCCTAATAATTTTATTCACTAAGGAATGTGCATAAATGTCTTGCTGAATCGGCCTAGGAGAAGAAAAAGTGCTGATGAGAAGAGGCTGTCTATTCTTTCTTCCTCTTTGCAATCCTGCCACATCTTCTACAGCAAAATAAGCAGCATTTGACAAGAATGAAGACAGCAATGGCTACACAGGTGAACAAGAATGCCAGAACATCCAGGCAGTGGTACTGGTACCAAGTGAGATGGTGAGCAGCTGGTCTCAAGTGCTTTGCTCCTTTGTGACGCATGACAAATTCAATCCAGAAGACAGCTCTGTCCAGAGGCTTAACTGGCTGGTCGTGGTGTATCTTGGATAACCTTAGAGCATTTTCCTTATAGCTGGGGAAAAAAAGAAGAAACCAAGGACATTTGTCACTGATTCCTGAAAAAACACATTCAGCACCTGGCAGTCTTCTTGAGGAAGGTAGAAAGCCCTGCTTTTACTTTCATCAATGTTGTTTAAATATTTTTGAAACTGGCCCAATTTACTCCTATCTGCATAAAATTGGGTTATGAACAGTAATAGAGAAAGCCAATCTCTTGCAAAGAAAAGTTACTCAAAATTATTCCAGATACTCCTTTTAAAAAAAGCAACATGGAAACATTTGCAGCATTTTCTGTTCCAATATAATACAGCATGCTGGTTTTGGCTGGGATGGAGTTAATTTTCTTCACAGTAGCTAGTATGGGGTTATGTTTTGTATTTGTGATGAAAACAGTGTTGATAACACAGGGATGCTTTAGCTACTGCTGAGCAGTGCTTACACAATGTCAAAGCCTTTTCTGCTTCTCACACCAGCCTGCCAGTGAGTAGGCTGGAGGGTGCACAAAAAGTTGGGAGGGGACACAGCTGGGGCAGTTCACCCCAACTGACTAAAGGGATATTCTATATTGTATGACATCATGCTCAGCAATAAAACTAAGAGGGAGGTTGGCAGAAGGAGCGCGTGCACTGGATTTCATCTGGGTCTTTGGATGCCTGGTCATCATCCAGGGTGTTATAGATCACTTCCACCACAGCAAATTCCTTCAGATAGTGGATACCTCCATCAAAGTTGGTCCATTTGCTTTGGGAATTTGCACGTTCTTCCTTGAAGGGATACCTGTTCTTGACACTTGACAGGAGTCGCTACCAAAGATGGAGGACTCATGCCTTTTTTCCAGTCCCTTTGTCAATGGCTTTATCCTTAGCAAGGGATCCTTACCCTCTAATTCCTGACTGATAGGTACAGTAACCTAAGGATACTGGTAACTCAGGGGTAGGAGAAAGAATTGTGGCTACAGAGTAGACATAACACAGCTAGAATGGCCACCCAGAGCCTCCAGAGGATTTATACTAGCAGAGAACAAGTAATAGAGAGAGAGAGAGCAGAAAACTGTCTCAGGAGCTGCTTTGGGCTTTCCAAGAACTACTTTTCTCAAAGGGATCATAAAATGTAGTATAAGGAAAATCAAATTACTGATCTCTTTCTGAGAAATGCAGATTCTCAGAAATGAAAGATGATTTTCATCTGAAACCCAAACTCCAGCTACTCAGTATTTTTGATTCCCAGAAGAACCAGCAGAATTTCTCACATCAGCAACCCAAGATTTTAATAACCTCATCCTACGGTAAGGCAAGAACAAAACTCACGTGGAATTGTTAATGACTGTATTCAGTGCATCAACTAGGTCCTGTGTTTTCAGTGTGCTGAAATCCAGCTCAACTGCAGCTCCCTTTGCCCTCATGTGAGCAATGTTGTCGTGCTGGTCGGCAAACATGGGAATCCCAACCATTGGGATCCCATGGTAGATAGCTTCATAGATCCCATTGGTCCCACCATGAGTAATAAATGCTTTTGCCAAGGGATGGCCTGGAACAGGGAAGGAGAGGCACATGTAACAGCAGTTGTGGCAGATGGCGTTCACTGGGACGTGAGCACTGCAAGACTACCTGAACAAATGCACTATTCCCTGAGAAGGGAATAGCCCTGACCTCTGGATCAGCACCAGAGCTTGCACACTTGGCTTTCACACCTACTTATTTTAATGCAATGTGTGAATCAGCACGTTCTTCCAGACTGCACCAGAGTGACTTCATCCCTTCTGCATTTGTGCAGTTATAGTTTTTACACGCTGTTAGGTTGACAACAGCCCGCTGTTGCAGACTTGCTTAAGTTAAGCATTTTGAAGAATGAGCCCTGGAGATTAAGTGCAGAGACCAAATCCAGCTCCAGAGTACCTGTCTACTCTGATATTTACTCCTGCTTACAGGTGGTTCTTATCCCTTCCAGGCAATTGCCACTTAGCTCTATAAGAGGCTTTTGCTTTGGAGATCCATCTTTATAGCTAAGTTCAAGTTGCTGCCTTCTTGAACTACTGCTCCCTACTCCCTTGACGGCCTGTCTCTATCTTCCATGGTTCTTGTACAGCCACTCACCTTAAAGTCAAAAGCAGGCTAGGAAATTAAGGCTCTAAGAGCAAACCTCTGCTGCTTAAGGCGTGAAACTAATTGTAGCCACAAGTGTGATGTGGTTCTTTTGCCTGAATAAGCCATTTTAGTGGAAAAATAAGGAAACAGTTTTTCCAAGGGTGCAGTGCATCCCAGGTAGAATCAGTCTCACCAAGCAGGTCATTTTGGGGTATCCAGTCATAAATCCTGGTGTTGGAGCCCAGAGTTTCTGGTTTTTTCCCTTTGTAGCGCCAGAGGACCTTGAACAAAGGAAGAATAAGATAAACATAGTGCATGTGATGTGTCCTTCTGTATTATTACGTGTAATGTAGGGTTTTATCTCAAACCCACGTACCTTTTCCCAGTAATTCAAATAGCTTTGGCTCCACTTTAGCTCTTTGATTAGTTAGTATTTGCTTATTATAAAAATGGTATAGAGTGATTTTTAGATTTTGGCCTATGGACACGCCTCCACGTCATTTGGATCAGAAAAGGGGAAACACCAGAACTCCCCATAAAGCGACTCAGCAGTCTGCCTCTGCAGAACCCAGCTTCCCGGCTGTGGCACATCCAGCAGAGATGCAGATAAAAATCAGGCCAGTCCAAACGTAAAAGGCTCACTTAAGGCAATAGGAATGAAAAAAACAAGGCAAGTTGTTTTAGACTTGAAAGGAAACTCACCTTTTGTGGAAGCTGGCTGAGGGCTCTGGCAATCAGATTACTTTTTTCATCAGTTAGGTTGTAGATCATTGACCCAAGAGAGAATACCACAATGCCATGTTCCCCTGAGCTCTGAACAAATTCTTCCATTTCCTAGGAGAGGCAGGAATCATACTAAGAGTAAATATGCACTGCAGATTACACAGATTTCTGTGAACAAAGAGCATAATTTTTTCAGATTATCAAGGAATTTATCATGATGTATAAGCACCTCCACTGACAGAAGGGCATTACACAGATAGGCCTGGCCCTCTGCAAAACACAGTTTCTCCCCAAGAAAGAGCAGGACAAGTTGAGACAGGTGACAGAAGCTTTGACTTTTTGAAAGCAAGTCAAGCAGTTTCAGGACACATTTCTCTCAGAGCACAAGCAGCAGGAATGGATCCTGGCACTGGTGTGAGAGGGCCATACCCTGTGACACCCTCCCTAGCAGAGTCAGTCATGGTTCTTGGATTTTCCTGGAACAAGCACTTTGCATTTCACAGCTCTGCAGGAATAGACAGTGCTGAAAACTGACAAAGTTTTTCAGCATCCTGATCAGAGATTCATCAAGTCACTGTGGTCACTTTGTTAGTCAACCAGTTCTCTATTTCTTGCAATACAGTACATGTTGCTAAACAGATTTTCTACAAATCAGACCAATAGATCTTTCTGTTCCTTTTTTTGTAGTTAGTGGCATGTGAAATGGAGCAACAGTGTCCAAAAGAGAATGGTTATTCATTTCCCCCAACTCAACCCCTGCTACAGGGGAACGGGAAGAGAGTGAGAAGGTTTCTTTTAGTAGACAACTTGCACCGAAAATACCCTATCATCTCCTCTAAGGCTCCTACAACAGTGATAATTAGACCAGAGCTTGTTGTGTTGCCATCATAACTATCTGGGAGTTTCAAATTCCACCTGAATATTGCCAGTCACAGCAGAGTGTAGGCTGGAGATGCTGAGTGTTTTACTCCCTTTAAGATGTCTTAAACTAAGCAACAATAGAGGAAGCGTTTACCATTATTCTCTTTCTGCAAGTCTTGACTCCATTTTGTCTAAAGAATTTCTCCCATCACAGTGCTTTTTTGCGTCATGTATTTCAATGTTACTGTGGGCCGCAAGTCTGTATCTTAGAATTAAATCTTACACTTAACTATTCTGAGGTAGCACCCATTTTTCCTAAAACAAACACTCTATTCCCGCCTGCTGACCTCAGCTATCCTCTTTTAAGACAGCAGGCTGTGAACCCAGCCCCCAGTTTTCACAAGTACAGATTGCTAAAATAGCTCCTTACTCCCCACCGGCAGCAGAGCATCTTCATTAAGAATGAGGCTTCTCAGGACATGGCTTGCACAGCTGACCAGGGGGATAAACAGTCTTTGTTCTGCTGGGCAAAGTGCCAGCCAACATCAGAACAAAACTGGGATACCTTTGGTAACGGCTTTGCAGGCTGGCAATGAAGTCCTCCCACGAATTCAAAGTTGGGCAGGAAAGGGCGTGGAAATTCAAAATCCCAGTATGTTCTGATTAACCATATCTCTGCTTTCCCCATCGTCTCACACAGGGTTGTGGGCCTTCCTGTGGACAAGGTACAAGGGGTTTACAACATGCATGGGAGTGGTCTTGTTTGCTGTAGATTGCAAAATAGGAGCCTTACCTTTGTATTTTGGCACTCCTTGTCAGTGTAATCTATCAAATCATGCATGGAATGAAAACATGGACAAATCCAGACCTATTCCTTGCCCTGTCCTGTTTTTGGCCTTGGCAGGTTGCCACAAACAAGGCAATACAATCTTTAAAAGGATCTTGAATCTTCAGGATGAATTTAGAATGGTACAAGAGCAAGTGGGAAGCATTTAGTTTCTATGGTACAGAAGTGCAATTCTTTTCTGAAAGACTTCATTACTTGTGCTTGTAATAAAGACGCACTTTGAGGAAGAGAACAATCACAGAAAATTCAGTTCCAAATTAAAAAAAAAAATATTGCAAAGTGATAATCACTAGTCAGGAAGGAGGAAAATTTTCAAACAAAGTTCTGTGGCATTTTTCAAAAGGTGACTCAGTCAGTGGCTGCTCAGACTACTATAAAAGACAAGTACAGCCATCTCTACTTCTCTTGGGGACTGGGTCAGCTCCTTCTGACACAAATTGGGAAAATTTGGCCAAATCCATAGGTGCTTTGAATGTACTTTTATGCAAAATCCAATGTCTCTAGAAATCCATCTATAGAAAAAAAAAATCCAATGGGTAAAACTGTTTTATAGCTTCCCATTTGGAAAAATACATATTCTCAGGTACCTGTTGCAAGTTGTCTTTGCATTATTTTCCCCGAAGTGGAACTGAGGAGTAAAAGGGTTAGAAGTGTTGGTAAATGATTGTCCATAGCCAGCCTAATGCAAGGAGGAACCAAGGAATATAAGCAGTAAGATAAAAATTATCTGTAGGGCATCTTCTTATACTACTTGATCAGTGTTACAATTTACACCAGTAATATTTTATTTTATTTTATTTTATTTTGTTTTGTTTTGTTTTGTTTTGTTTTGTTTCAGTAAAGAGCAATGAGTCAGTTTCAAAGTTACCAGAGTGAAAATTAAGCCTGCATTACAAGTAGAGTGATATAAAGGTGTAATTAAGTCTTATGTGGTATTAAAGAATCAATCCAGGGAGAAGGGACTAGTTTGCAGAGTGTAGAGGCGTTCTTGAGAAACACAGGAAGAGAAGAGATTGGAGGGCAACAGAGTAGACACCCTTGTTCTTGCTGTTCACTCGTTATCTGCCTGAACATAGATACTCTGTGCAAGATTCAAAGTCCATTGAACTAAAAGGTCTCTTAGTAGACTTTGAATCAAGCCTGAACTGTACTAAGTTGGAACAAGAATTTCAGGTATGTATGTAGTTTAAGGAGACTATTTCAAACTGTGAATGGTGGATGAAAGGGAAAGGTGATAGTTTTTAGCAGTTATTATTAGAGAATATGAACTCATGCTTAGCATCCTGTACTGTGCAGGGTTGCAAGATGATACCTCCAGATGATGCATGCAATATGAATGAAGGGTGCTTTTTTTGCTCTGCAGTTGTCCAGAGACAGCCAGTGTTCCTAGTTACAACAGGGTTAACTCCATCCCTTTGTTGTCAGTGGAGCTGTCTGCAGTGTTCTGCACTTAGTTAAGGAATGATTTTGCCCTCCAGCCTTTATCTGCTACCATCTTAATTGTAAAGTGCCTGTCATCAAGATGAAGTGGCAACTGTCCTCTGAAAGCACTAAAATGAGCATACAGCTCACTGCAAGAGCTCACCAGCAGTATCATCATTGACAAAAATTAGAACTATGTACTCTAAAGACCCACAAGAGGAACTAGAGCAAAACTGAACTGATGTCTGTTAGACTAGACCAGACCAGACTTAAAAGGGAAAGCACAGCCTCCATGTGACCAAAACAAGATTACCATCTCTGCTGGCCATTAAGAAAGTATTCTGAGACAACAGCATTGAGGTCTCAAAACATTCAAAAGGCACAACCTATGCAAGAAGAGAAACCACTCAAAAGCTGCCTTACCTAAGACATTAGTGTAGTACCAATCCCATTCATCTCGCCAAAACTTCAAGAAAAATAAATCCGTGTAAAAGTAAAAGAGGAAGTTCTGTAGTCTTTCCATGAAGGACATCTGGTCTGTCATCCCCCTTGTGCTAGCAGGCACATAAGAAGGTGGGGATGGGAGCCCACCGCACAGCCGCTCTAATGCATTCCCATCAGAGAAGCGGAAGCTGTAGACGAAAGGTATTGCTAGGATTTCTGCTACGAGCTCCCCGCCTACAGACAGGGGGTCAGCTATCAGAACATCAAACTTGGCCTGCTGCAGCTTTGCTATCAGCTGAGGGTTCATCACCAAGGTGTCACAGGTCTGCCTTGACATATTGGTAAAGGCTTCCAGGTCCTCTTTCATCCTCCACATGATCTCCCAGGGGGATAAATTAGAGACCTCATTAATCCAGAAATTGAGGAAGTCCTCCATGATAGCATGCAGGGTCTTCTGGGTAAAGGGGACTTGCAGGACCTCAAAGGTGAAGGGGGAGGATGTGTCTTGGTAGTCGATGAGCAGATTGCTTGAGGGCACCAGCACAGTCACTTCATGACCCCGGACAACGAGCTCTTCCAGCAGCACTTTCACATTGATCCAGTGACTTGCATCGGTGGGCCAGACCACCACCTTCCCACACAAGCCAGTGCTCCAGCAGCATGCACACGCCCAGAGGAGCCAGAGGAACCTTGGCCCCATAATCTCAGCAGTCCATGTACAACTCCAGTCTGACTGAGCTGGAAGTTCACTGCTCCAGTGTGTAAGCACTTTAGAGCCAACCAATAAAAGTGAGATCCACTTGGTGCCAAGCTTGGCAAGAGGGCATGTCAGAACATAAAAAAATACTCATGGGAGGTCTGGGCAAGCAGCAAATCCTGTTCTGGAGTCCCATGCAGAGCCACAGCTGATCTCAAAATGATGGCAACTCCTGTTTCTGCTCACTACAAAGTGCATTTCACAACATGGGAAAACCAGAAGCCCTTTCCCTGTGTTGTGGTTTTATCTTGATAGGCAGCTAAGCACCAGAGAGCCTGTCACTCCCCCACAGTAGGAGGCTAAAAGAATCGGAAGAGCTAAAGTTAGAAAACTCATGGACTGAGATAGAGACAGCTTAATAAGCAAAAACTAAAAACCAAGAAAAACAAGTAATGCACAAAGAACAATTTCTCACACCAGCCAACTAATGCCCAGCCAGTCCCTGAGCAACAGCAGCCCTGGCAGACTTCCCTCCCCAGCTTTTCCTGCTGACCACAACATCACATGGTATGGGATATCCCTTTGGTCACTTGGGGTCAGCTCGTCCCAGCTGCATTGCCTCCCAACTTCTTGTGCACCCACAGCCTACTTGCTGGGAGGAGCAGCGTGAGAAGCAGAAAAAGCCTTGATGCTGTGTAAGCACTGCTCACAGTAACTAAAGCATCCCTGTGTCATCAACACTGTTTTCATCACAAATCCAAAATACAGCCCTGTGCAAGCTACTGTGAAGAAAATTAATTCTATTCCAGCCAAAATCAGTATACTCTTATAGCAGATCTTCAAGCAGGAGCTCAGGCTAGGGAAAGTACATGAGCAGCCCATGGGACTTCTTTGACAGCTACGAGATGAGCCCTATCTTATCACTTGACTGCAACCTAGATTTGCTTCTTTGCCCTGTGAGAACCAGCCTACCTGTGAAGCTGGTTACAGTTTTTATCTCCTCATTTACTAGGTGCAATATATCCTGCAGTACTTCACAACTAACCCTCTGGGTGCTCCTGTGTTGTGTTCTTTATAACCTTGTGGAGATGACTCCAGCATCAGGCCACCCAAGAAGAGAAACAGGAGGAGGTGAGGAGCGCAGGTTTTGCTCATCTTGCTGGTTCTGTGCCTTCTTTTGGGAAGATGCTGCAAACTGGCATCAGTGTATCCATATCATGTAGTCCAGGACAGATACTGCCAACACCAGAGAGAGACCTGACTGTATCCTGCAGATGTAGTGGAGATGCTTGGTGCTACTGATGTGTTCAGGGAAAAGAACAAGCAGCTGCTCTCTCCTGAGCAGAGGGCGAATGAGGCTCAGACTGAGTCTAAACATGGCCTGAGCACTCCTCCAGGAGCTCAGCACCACTACGTGAGCTCCCCTCACTAGACTGACAGTGGAGCAAGCAGTCTTTGATCATGCTTCAACGTCATCACTTGAAAAAGCCTTTAGGTAGCTCTAGGAAAGCAGCTAGAATAATAAGAACCCTGAAGAGGATTTTCCGGGGAGAAAGAGAAGGTGCATGCATACACTGCAGGAGCTGGGACCGCCCCATTTCTGTGAGATGCTTACCCCTTCCTTTCACATCTCCTTCAGGACTGGATACACCCCAGATCAAAACATATCACAGGGTAGAGAACAGCTAAACTAACACAGCTAGCAAAACAGGTATTACATATACCCCACATTTAACAATAAAAATGCTGAACCCCAAATTTAACAATAAAAAAGACAACACAAGATCCAGGCAGCTCTGAGGCTTACACCACAGGAGATGACCAAACCATGCTTCTGTCAGCACAAGATTTTCTAGTCTCTGTCAAACATGATAAGCAACACAAGTAAGTAAACACACAGCAAGGTGCTCTAATAGTAGGATATCTTAACAACAGCTCTCTTAGCAGAATTACACCCTACTAGTGAAATATAAATAAAAACACTTCGAGTCTCATACTGAAACAATATCCATTTTATATTAGGACAAGGGGTAATGGGTTTAAGCTAAAGGATTTAGATTAGATGTTAGAAATAAATTCTTTACCGTTAGAGTGGTGAGGCACTGGAACAGGTTGCCCAGAAAGGCTGTGGAAGCTCCATCCCTGGCAGTGTCCAAGGCCAGGTTGGATGGGGCTTTGGGCAACCTGGTCTAGTGGAGGGTGTCCCTGCCCATGGCAGGGGGGTTGGAACTAGATGATCTTTGAGGTCCCTTCCAACCCAAACCATTCTATGATTCTATGATTTATCTGCCCACCAGCAATGCATATATGTTTACCCTGTTTCTTTTTAAGCATTACAATAATCACTGAGAGCAAAAATGTGAAAATAATTATGCAACTATTATTTAAAAAAAAACAACTTAGAGATAAATACAACTATCTTCTATTTCTTCTAGACACTTTTAGAAAAGCAAAGAACCTTGTCTCTGCTGAGGGCCTTTTATCCTGCAAATTGGGGCTTAGCTGCTCTCCCAAGCCTTTAAAAGACCAGAGGCAGCCATTATCTCTCATTTTGAGATAAGCTAGCAAGCAAGAAGGGTGCTAGGGGGAAAAAAGTAGTATTGTTGTAGAGCTTTCCAACACCCATTTCTCATTTCTACTTCAAAAGGTTTAATTCAGTAGTGGTGTTTGGTGAGTATATAGTATTATTTTGCTGTTCTTAGTGTTTGTTATGATTCATCTGTGAATATGCCTGATGAGGTCTGTTTCAAGTGGCTTTAGCACCACTTTACCTATCCTAGAAGTACTTGTAAGGACTTAGCTGTACTAGTATAGCAGGTCAGAATTAACAGGTAACATTTGTACTTGCCTGGATTGTTTGATTTGATACAAGAATTTTGGAAGGAGAGTAAGTGCAGGGCTGTCTTGCTCCTAATTTGTGCCTTAACCTCCAGGATCTGGGTATTTATTCATGTGTGTACAGCAAATGTAATTTCTAGAAGTAAGAGCAGCCTTACCTAAAACATCGCTGTAGTACTGATCCCAGCTTCCCCAGAGAAGGTAATGATATACGATATCCTGCACACTGTAGAAGAAGATGTTTTTTAGCCTTTCCAGGAAGGACATTCTATCTGTTAGGCGGCTTAGGGTGGCTGGTACGTAGGAAGGAGGTGCTGGGAGTGTCCCACAGAGCCGCTCCACTGTGTTGCCTATGGAGAACCGGATGGTGTACACGAAGGGGATACCCAGCTTCTCGGCAAACAGCTCCCCACTGGGTGCCAGTGGGTCTGCCAAGAGGACATCGAAGTTGGATGCCTTCAGTCTTTCCAGCAGCGCCTCATTCTTCAGGACTTCATCACAAATGATTTTGGTTATGTTCTCCAGCTTGTACATCAGTTGAGATACCTTGTAAATACTTTCCCAGACGGGTAGCGCTCTCTCCTGGTAAAACCAAAAATAGAAACCTTCTTCCAGAAAGGAAGCCATCTCCTTTTTGGTGATCGGCACCTCAACCACCTCAAACTTGAAGGGTGAGGGCTGTGTGGGGTTGAGGATGAGGAAGCACGAAGGCAGCAGCACAGTCACATCGTGGCCCCGGACGACAAGCTCCTGGAGTATGTAGTCCATGTTCAGCCAGTGGCTGTTGTCAGCTGGCCAGACCAACACCTTCCCCCCGGACCCCGAGCCCAACACAGCCAGCAGCCACAGCATGGCCACCTCTTTCCCAGCCATAGCCCGCCCTGTGTGTCAATGTTCCTTCCCCAAAAGCAACAGCGCTCCCAGGCTGGGCTGGGCATGCGTGACACTGCTTTGCTCCCGGAGGGCAGGGAGCCGAGGTAGCTGGTGTGAAATCCTGTCCTGGATAATGGCATGTTTTCCTGGAGGAAAAGGTGACTAGGATGAGCTGGCCCCATCTGGTGGTAAATAGCTTGCTGAAGCTGGGAGATGTGCTTCCTCTGGAGTAGTGGGGAGAGCTGTCAGCCCTGGGGGGCTCAGTCCAGTGAGGATTGTGTCCTGCTGGTCATCCTGGCCCTCCTGCCTGCCTAACTACAGTCTCTATGTTACTTGTTTGGTAGAAGAGATGACTTTTTCATTCTTCTGGCTCCTTGAAGCATGGCTGGGTATACAGTGAAGATGTTCACCTACTGCGTGGGCACCCTTTTGCTTTATAAAGCCACTGGGCATCCGTTCCCAGAGCACTTAAGGTGGTGATCCAGGGCTGCAGCTAAAAAGTTGCATCTCAAAGTGGGTGAAACTACACAGCAAGTGACTCCAGTGTCAGAGTAAGACTGTCCTCATGTGAACTTGTCTCTTCCAGAGCATGCATCGCAGGAGGCTGGAGCTGGTAAGTGATGGTGTGGACTGTCCTGCCTGTCACTAGGTGCCAATTATGTACTATAAGTTGAACCAGAAAATCTGTTAAACAGTTTTATTTATGGTAAACCTTCTGATGTGTAACTAAGAAATAATGTAGTCCTCCTCACTGTGCTAAAAATCATCATTACTGGGCTTCCGCCCAGTTCTGTTATGCAATGTTTTCCTAATGTTGTTGTGCAAGACTTTTGTTACAGCTTCCGTGCTGCCGAGAACATCCTTTCCAGGATGAAAACGAGGGCAATGGAAGCAGTTGGGCTATGAGAAGCCAAGCTGAGATACCCCATCTGCACATGACAACAGTTGGGTGCACTTGTGGAGTCCTGCAGCATGCAGGTATTTGCAGGCAATTGAACCCTGAATGATTTCAAGTGCTCTTTTTTAGGAGCTCAGTGTGAGGTTAGTAAATATGGTATGTTGAACACATGTGATTAATACTATATAAACATATTTTTCTACATATTCACTCAAGACAGTCCAGAAGAAAAACCTGCAGAGGAAGATTTGCTGCTGTTTGGTTGTGGGTGGAGGATATGTTTTAAATAAAACTTGTTTTGTGCAGAGAGGATTGGTTTCATATGACCAGTGATGTAAGTGAATTCTCTATTACAAAGCCACAATGCATTTCAGGATTGCTACTGAGGGTGGCAGAGTTGGCTCATAATTCACCATCTCCCTCCTCCTTGTTATGATACTGTGAATTAGGAAAACAGCTCTGTTCCGGGCCGCTTTCTGTACAAGCAGTCATTGAGCAGGGAAATGGGCAAGCTGAGCTCCCTTGCTGAGGGCCCTATATGATGTGGAAGTCGTTTCAACCTCCACATTAAAAATAATTATGGCAAAAGTCAAACCCATCAATTGGCTTGACCACCAATCCCTGTCTCAACGCAATGGCAGTGCAGCACAGCAACCTGAGAAGGGAGCAGGTGCAACTGATGGACCCTGGTGGCTCATTCTCTTTTCCACACAGGGATATAAAGACCAACTTCTTGCTGACATCACTCAGACCTTGACTTTGCCACCCTGCCAGATTCCTAGCTCTGCAGGTCATAAGGTGGGAGGCTGTGTAATGAGAAGCGAAGTAGCAGAAGGCTTACCTAAGACCTTGCTGTAGTAGACATCCCATTCTCCCCAATAGCTCTGGAAAACATAGTCTTGCAGGTGGTAAGACACGATGTTTTTTATTCTCTCACCAAAGGACATGCAGTCAGTGAGCTCAGACAGGGCTGCGGGCGCATAGGATGGTGGGGCTGGGATCTTGCCACAGTGCCTCTCCACGGTGGAGGCCGGGGAGAAGCGCAGCGAGTAGATGAAGGGGATGGCCAGCTTGAGAGCCAGGAGGTCCCCGCAGAGGGTCACTGGGTCTGACAGCAGCAGGTCATAGCTAGACTGCTGCAGGTGGGCCATCAGTTCTTGGTTGGTTAGCACCGCATCGCACATCAGCCTGTTCATCTGGTGCCAGTTTTTGGACAGTTTTCCCAGCTCCTTGTAAAACTGCCAGAAGGTCAAGGTGGTTGGTCTGTTATTCAGCCACAGTGCCACTACATCCTCAATCAGATTCTCCACAGTGTCCTTCCTGAAGGGCACATTATAGACTTCAAACTTCTCCGCAGCCTCAGCCCTGGGTTTAATGAAGAGAGATGCGTTGGATACCAGGACAGTAACGCTGTGCCCACGACGGATGAGCTCCTGTATAACTATCTTCACGTTCAGCCAGTGGCTGCCTTCCGTTGGCCAGACCAACACATTCCCGCAGAAGACAGACCCTAGAAGACTGACCTGAAAAAGGAGCAGCTGGAGGTACTTCTTAGAACCGGTGACTTTTGTGGCCATGGCAGGATTAAGGACCAGATAGCCTGGCAGTTTTCCCTTCCAGTTGGGAGTGCTGCACCTCTGTGTTGTGTTTGATGGACCTTCACTAGCACTCTTAGCAAATGGAGGAGTTTGCTGTTGCACAGGTGGGGCCTTTAAAACTGATGTTTGGTCTCAGGTCTGAAAAGACAGAAAAGGAGGTTTGGTGATTCACTTTTCTGCATTCTACCCTGTTAGTTTCCCTCAGAGGGAGCTCCTTTCCCTGGTTAGCAGGGTGGCAGCAATTCCCCTTGCTGCCAAAGGTCTGCCTTCAAGCTCTTTGCACAAGAAGAATTTAATCCTTTATTATTTTTATACCTTTTGTAGTTTTTCTGAGGGATTCTTACCATGAAATAAAAGCAAATAGCAGTGGGTCTCTGCTTGCTGTCTAATTACTGGATTGGTAAATGCTGGCAGATTTACTATAAGTATTAGAAAATAAGTGGCACTGCTGCCGACACCGCAGAAATACTGAGATTTGCTGGAGAACGTATGACCAGATCTGCTTTTAAAATCCCTGTTTTCAATTGCAACAGCCGTGGGATCTGTATACTGTAATGTTTCTATTACTTATGGCAGCAAAACTACCTATACTTAAAGATACATTTCTCGTACTCTGAGAGTTTCCCAGCTTTCTCCACCTTTCTTTCCAGAAGCAGCACAGAGGCTTACTTAGCTGACAGGCAGCAGTGCTACAGGAGTGCTTGCTTGAAGATATTGCTAGACTTGGGGCAAGAGCCCTGGGCAACACAAGGTAGGACTAGCAGTGGCAAATTATACCGTAGGCATCCTTATGCCTTCTCAACCCTTCTACAGCCATATCCCTGCTGGTAAGTAATATGAATTACTGACAGTTACGCCCCAGCCCCTGCGGAGAGCCGCTGCATCTCCAGGCTTCACCATTGATTCACGTTGGTGCATCTTTACAGAGGAAGAAACTGCCAAGTGAGCCAATCCCCTGGATGCCAACTCTGATGCTCAAAAAATCACTTGTGTTGCTCCCATGAACCAGCGATGCCAGAAGCAGGCTAAGGAAGGACAGGCCACAGAGTACATTTAAGTAGCTGACTTGGAAGTGGCATCTTTTTTCAGGGTGAGATGTTAAAAGTGCTGATGTTTCCCATGCCGAGAGAAGGCAGCAAATCCTTCATTTGGGTGATGATAATGCCAATAATGTAGCTTGTTCTGACATGTGACAGGTAGTTTCTGACTGCTCCTAGACAACTGTTAACACAGGGAGCTCATTGCGACTGTCTGGGGCACATCACCACCAACCTGGTCATGTTGTGGGCTCAGTTCAGGTGTCTATATGTGGGTCTGGGGCCCTCCTGGCCCCTAAAGGTGCTTCTTAGAGCAAAACCCACATCTTCAGGGTGGCTCTCACTTGCAAAGTCAGCACTTGAATGTAAGGGGCTATGTCCTGGAAGGCGCTCTGAAGCACCAGGAGCCAAAATGACAACTAAAACCTGTGCGTATAATGATACGCTCCATCCAACACAATCTGGGGAACGAATGCCACGCAGCAAAAGCCTCTTACCTAGTGGAGTCTTCCAAGGCACGTAAGCATCATGCTCTGAGTTGCAAGGTACAATTTGCTACACTGGTTTGCTTCTATTTCTTGCTGCTCACCTTCTCTGGGCCTGGGCTGCTCTGGCAAGGTTGGGTATCTGGCAGAAGGAACTTAAATAAGTTACTCTCTGAACTGGGCTTTTCAAAAGGAGGAAGTAATACAATATAGGATGATCACAACATGGCATGTATTCTGGGATTATTCATTGCTTTGTTATGCTCCCGTAATTTAATAGTCAAGATGGTCTTCCTGATGCTAGGGTATATTATAATGTTATTACAGAGCCAGATTCTCAGAAGGACTTTGAGTCCTGTAGCTCAGAAACACAGTGCCTGACTGCTAAAAAGATTTTTCACTCTCTTTAGGGTCCCAGCTGGCAAAACAAAATGTTAAACAATAGACTTGTTTATAAAACTGTCCACAGGAACAAAGATAAAATCTTTGTTTGCAGAGTTTTTCAAAAGAGTTTTTTTGCTATGTTACCTGTGAACCTCCTGTGGGCCTTGATTCTGGAGATCTAGCCAAGTTTTTGATGACTTGAAAATACAGGAATCTAAAGATGCACCTCTGTGGTTTTTAAATATTGTTCATAATATTCAAACTGACTTTATCTAAACCTTCAGAATTCAGGGCAATTATGCCAGCATATTTCAGCAGTAATTTAGCCTTACAGCCAAGAGTTTCACTTCAATCCCTCCACAAACCTTTGTATTCAGGATATCTTTTTTCAGGCTAATTTAGTTTATTTGAGAAAATCCTATAAGAAACGTAAAGCTTTTCCAGCATGTTCACGTGGGCTAGGACAGATGGAAACTTGGCTTTCATGTCTAACCCCTCAATAACTAATTTCTCTGTAGCAAATGAGAGCTATTACTAGGGAAACCAGAGGATTAAATTTGTCTTGTTTCCATGGTCAGCTTTTAAAGATGATACTCAGATTACTCTTAATGCAGAGACGATAAGCATTTTGAGAGGATTAAAGGACAAAATCCAGCAAATGAGAGAAAAGTGGGGCTGAAGAAAGTAGATGGTGTTAAGTGTCTGTATTTCACACATCTAGCATTACTAAGTAGAATTTCTGCAGACACTGATGCAACCTCCAACCTTGTTAAATAACAACAGGATTTTTGAGGTGAAGGGGAGTTACGCAAAAGTTGGGCAACACGAACTAGTGTTTTCCACGTATGGGCCTCTCTACTGTTATGCTGAATGGGGGTTACGGTGTACATGGCACCTTTATTTCTATAAAACCTTGATGCCAGCCACCACCTCAAAAATTCAGTGCCAGGGTAGAAAAGGGAAGCTTTTGCCCTGAGAAGCACCAAATGACTCTGTGGCTTTCCTTTTACTTATTGCAATAAAGCAGCTTCTGGACTGAAAGCAGACTTGAAAGTCTTGACTAGTTGGGGACGGGGGGTGGTGGGGCAGGGAGAGGCTGGATGGGGAAAATACCAAGGTTGGCTCATCCCTGAGTACAGACAGAAGTAAGTGGATTGAGCAATTTTGCAGAGCCACATGTGCAAGTGCTCAGTAAAACGCCTACTCCTGTGTAATCCCCAGGGAAATTCCAGCAAAAGTTAATGAGCTGAAATAGCCTTACCATAACCACCTTGCTCAACTAAATTGTATCTTTATACCTCTACCTTGCACCTGTAGGACAAAAATACCACGGGCTAGGTTTATAGCATTTTTCTTGGTTTTATTGATCCAGATTAAGATTTTATGAACTCTCTTCACTGCTGTTGCAATACTGCAGGGATGCCTTAATATGTAAATGTATAGACACCAGGGTGACTTGCGCTGGAGAAATTTCCACTCTGCAAAACCAAAAAAAAGAAATGAGAGAAGGTCCAGACCAAGCTGCACCTGCTGGGAATTGTGCATTTTTGGTGGAGAAGAGGTGCTGCACCCTGTCCTTGCCGGCTCTACAGAGCGAGGTGCAGCAGCAGAGACTTGCCAAAGCTGCCTGCAGGTACAGCGCTCCAGCATCTTGTCAGCATCAGTCCAGCCCCCAAGGGAGAGCTGAGTGCTATGCAGCTAGGCAAATCTGCAAATGCTGAGGGTATGGACATGATGGGACGGCTCACCAGCCTGGAAAGGGGCAGTTGCTCTCTCCCTCCCACCTTCTCATGTGTGTTTGCTGCTCATGCTCCCATGCCAAGCCTTTCCCTGTGCTAACAAGCTATCCCTCTTCGGCTGCTAACAAGCACCGTATCTACAGCAGTGAGAGCAGGTGCTGATAGGATTGTACTTTGAGCCCAGGGACAAAAGATATAAATAAAAAACCCAACCTGGTTCTCATCAACAGTGGTGAATGAAAGCACTTCTTGAAGCATGTTTTATGTCCCTGAACATTTCACAGGAGCTGCTGTCTGAATTATGAAGAGGAAAGATGTGTCATTGAAGAGTAATCTAACAGACCAGAGATGCTTTGGGGAAACAAAAAATAGATCTGTGTGCTTCCACACAAATGCAAACATCTAAGGAGCAAAGCAGGGGTTATTGGAAGGCCTGGCTTTATATCCAAGCAGCAAAAAACAGGTGTGCAAGAGATTTAGAAAGGGAAGAAAATACCTGGCACAAATTACAGAGGAACAAGTTCTTGACATTAGCAGAGGAACAGTCCCTGGCAAGAGCAGTGGGGCCAAAATGCACACTGTCAGTACCTAGTCACAGCAGTTGAAGTAAGAATAAAAGGAAATTCCTGTAGCAAGACATCATGGTGTCAAGAGGCTGAGAGATAAACTGGCAGAGGAAATTTAGTGCCTGAATAGACTAGAAATGTCTTCAGCCTAAAAATTTGCAGCTAGAGGAGGCTGTGTTATGAGGAAAGCCTATAGATTCCCGAAGGGTGGGGAAGATCAATGTAGATGAATTGCTGGTATTATCTCAGTGCATGAAGTAAGTGACCTCAAAAATACCCCACCCAAAAAGCAAGTTGCGGGGGGAGCAAATCCCTAGGAGAGGTACAACGTGGTATGGGATGTGGTGGATGTCATGAGAGTCAGGGCTTCAAAGGCATATGTGTAGAAAACAAAAAACTACAGTGACCAGACACAGGGAACCACACCTGGCTCAGGAGCTGCTTTCCTACGTGGCATCTTTTCTGTATGACAGAAGTGGCTGAAGCCACCACTCATGAATTCAGATATCTCTGATCTTGTCTGTACTTACCTGGATTATTTTTACTGTCTCCTCTTCCCGCATCTCTGGCTCAGTTTTGTATTGAGACTGCAGGGTAAAAGGGGCAGGAAGGTTCAGAACCTGCTGCATTGTTCTGTAACAAGTTGCTATAACCAAGCAATGCACAAGCTGCATCATGCAGCACAGAGAAGCTCCCAGCATCTGAGAGAGAACCAGGAACCATTTGCAATTATTTTATTATGACTTAAAATAACATTTCTTCCAAGGAGAGATCACAGTTCTGTATCTTCTCTTTTTGTCCTTGTTTTCTTCCCACTCATCCAGGTAGGTAAGACCTATCTCTGCTGTGATGCCCACCACCCCCACTTTTGTTGGGTTTGTGGTGCCTAATGGCCAAACTCCAAGGATTTTGCTGAACGAGGGGATTTAACTCAGTTTTGCTGCCTGTATTCCCGGACATGTCCCACCTGACTGTCAGTCTCATTCCTGGAGCACAGTGGAGCTGTTTCACATCCAATAGCCCCTGTTTCAGCTCTGGGTTGTCCCTGGCTGCATCCCTGTCACCTTGCCTGTCCCCCAGGTCTCCGGTCATTTTTTTTTAACCTCTTGGTCTATTTTACCCACTCCTGAGAAAGAAATTACACCTTCAGAGATGCTCCATGCCTACAAGCAGTGAATATTTCCTCTGGGTTGCAGGCAAGTTTGTCTTGCACGTATACCAAACAGAAGAAAGGATGACGAACTTGGGCAGGAGAGGACAGCATCTGAGCAACCAGCACCCACCAACCATCTGACTCACAGTTTCCTTTTCTTAAATGATTACAACACAAAAACAGCTATTTTAAAAGTTCCAGCTTTTAGCAATGCTGTTCCAGCCCCCTAGGTGCAACATGTGCCAAGGTACCACAGTGTGCCCTGGGGTTTTTCTGGCAGCAGTGGGAGGAGGAGCAGCTGAGGGGACCCTCTCCTTGGGACCCACCATACCTGGAGGTCGATGTGGTTGCAGGGAGACTGGCACAGCATAGCAGCTTCCAGGTTCCTGGGAGCAGAACAGTACAAAAGCGACCAGCAAAATCCTCCTTTTGTCTCCAGCTTTGATGCTCCTGGGTGGAAGGGTTGATCTCAACCTCTCCAGGCTGCGACCATCTCCTGGCCACCCTGGGTCTGGTTTTGTCCCCATACTGCTCACCTCATCTCTTCTATATGGTCCCAGCAGCAGGGGAAGGGCATGGCCATCACCATACCATGTCCTGTTCAGTGTCCCCTCAAAGTGTGACATCAGCAGGGGGGTTTCTGAGGTAGGAGGCAGTGGGTACAGGACCCTATGTGAGCCCCAGCCATAGTAGAGGTGAGCATTGGGAGCTGCTAACAACTTTTATACGTCACATGCTGGAAACACCTCTGTACCGCATGATGGCTGTTTTATTCCACCAAGAAAAGCCGCACAGGCATATCCTATGCACGTCCTGGGCGCGCAACGTGGGGCTGGGGCAATGCGAGGTGGGATGAGGCTCCACGGCACTTTGTAGCAAGGCAGCAGATTTCACATGGGTGCAAATTTGGAAGATACAGGAATAAAGTCTTTATTTTTGCTGAAGTCCCTCTGGCGCAGGGAGGCCAGAGAGATGCAGGCAGGCTGGGGCAGTGCTAGAGCTGCTGCTGGGGAGCAGGATTGATGGGGGCAGGTTGGGAATGCATGCACTGGTGCTTCCTCAGATCTGGGTGCGGAAGCACAGGTCTGTGCCAGACATCTTCTGCGCGTAGTCCCGGTCGAAGCGCTCGCTCTGGGCCACAGTGAAGTGGTTCTTCCAGTCTCCAGTGGTGCCTGGGGCCAGGCAAGATGGACATCAGTGGGAGTTGGGGGGGATGACGTGCCACGAACCCCCCGGGGCCACTCACCTTTGCGCATGAAGGGGGAGACGCCCTGGTCCATGAGGTGGGAGGGCACCATGCTGTAGTTGGTGGTGGGGTTGTCCCGCATGGCCTCGAAGGACGTGTGCCGTGTGATGGCATCCAGCGCTGACTCCGGCAGCTCCCGCCCCAGGAACCGGGCCACCTTGGCAACCTCCCGGCGGAGGTCCTGCAGGGCAGAAGCTAATGCTCACCTTTCCACCATCCCCAAAGACTTCACAACACCATCCGTCCCGATCCCTCACCTCCTTCAAGTCCTCATAGAAAAGGTAGAGGATGGGGTGATCCTTCCTCCGCTCCCAGTAGTCCTTGACATGGTTGTACCAGGAGCCATATGCTACTGCATGGGGAGAGCAGCCAGGGGTGTCAGGGGCTGACAGCACCCCACAGGGTCCCCGCATGTATCCACGGGTGCCCTGTCCCACCTCTGCCAGCCATGAACTCCTCCAGGTACTGGGCCCATGTCCCAGGGTGCGGCTGTAGCTTGTTCATCAGGTCAAAGTGGTAGAAGGAGACGGCCACATCCTTGGCATTGCGCCCCACATAGATCATCTGCAGAGGGGCCGTGGGGTACAAGGAGCAGCTCCAGGACCCCCAACAGGATCAATCCTCCAGCCCCTAGGGCTCCTGACCCCACTTAGGATGCTGGTGGGAGCAGCGGCAGGGAACTGGGGAGCTGCAATGCCCCCCCAGAGCAGAGATCAGGGTTGGGGGTTACCTTGCAGCGATTTTCCCAGAAGGATTTAGGCAGGACATGTACAGGCAGGTGGGTCTTCACCACGCGGGGCGAGGGCATGGTGGCCAGCAGGTCAGTTCCTGGAGGGACCCCAAAGCATGTCCCCAGCGGGCCCTTGGCAGAGTCCCCCTGGGCTCAGGCCCTGATGGAGCACCTGTGGCTGAGCCCCCACACCCTGCTACCTGCCAGCATCTCCCCAGGGGCAGAGAACTCCAGCATGGGTACCCTCTTGGTGATGATGTCCCGCTTGCACTTCTCCGGGTCGCCGCCTTGCAGGATCATGTCCACAATCTCACTGACCCAGGTGGTCCCTGAGGGAAGCAACCCACCAGAGTGGTGAGCAGGGCGGCACTGGGGGGGCTCAGCACTGACAACCCCCCAAACCCTGACCGGGTTCCGTGGGGACAAAGGGAAATCCTGCATGGCTCTGTCCTGGTGGCCCCAAATGTGCTGCATCCCCCAGGCAGTGGGTCCCGGCCGTGCAACATGCTCACTCACTTGGGACCACCATGTCTGGTGGGCTTGGGGACGCTCACCGGATTTGGGGAAGGTGACCACCACGATGTCCTCAGGGCGGCTCTGGAAGGCGTCGACCCGCTCCCAGTTGTGGGCGAAGGCGCAGACCATGGGGATGCCGTGCACCATGCGCCAGGGCTGCCGCAGGTAGGTGTCCGGATCAGCCATCCTGATGAGGATGGGGACGTTGCGGGGGGCTGGCTGGTGGCAAGGGGGCCCCCTTGTCCTCCCAGGGCAGCCGCCGGCCAGGGCAGTGCAGGCGCCTGGCGCCGTGCCTGTCGGGGAGTGGCAGTGACGCCGCCAGCACAGGGACCAGAGGTCACCGCAGCCCTGCCTCTGCGCCCGCGCTGGGTGTGGGGGTCTCGTCCGTGGGGGCAGGAGCCCACCCCGTGCCCCAGCAAGGGCTGGGGGTGCCTGCGGGGTGCTGGTGTCACCCAGGCCAGGCACCTCTCCCCCTGCCTCAGCACCCTAGGGGAACAAGAAACCGGGTCCCTGGGGTTATCGCAGCAGCTCCCACCCCAGGAGGAGGCTTAGCGGTGGGAGCTGCACCCCAAAGTACACCAAACCCACCACCCTGCACCCCACAGAATGCCGCCCCAAGCAACTGAGCGTGGGCAGGGCACCCACGGAGCGCCCCGGCTCACCTAACTCCGTGCTGCTCTGTGCCGGGAGGGTGACAGCAGGAGGGTGACACTGGAAGCGGGACACCGGGAGGGTGACCGAAGAGGAGAGGGCGACGCGGGGCTCCGCAGCAGTGTTTAGAGGGAGGGGAAGGAAAGAGGCAGGGCAAGCGAGGGCAGCAATGTTTTCCAGCTCCAGCTGCCCGGAGGGAGGAGCGAGCGCAGGGGGAAGCTGGCAGCCTTTGAGCCATGGCAGACATCTCTGGCCCCGCTCCCCGCCCACAGGTCCCAGCAGTGTCCCTCTATGTGGGCACTGGGAGGCCACCTCACGCTGCCCACACCCAGCCCGTGCCTTACCCCGACGTGGTTTTGCCAAAATCCTCTGTGATCCGGCCAGCTGCCAGTGGTAATCTCCCTGCCACGGTGACCGAGGGGACATGGGGTGGCACTGGCTTGCTCCCAAGCCGAGGAGAGGCTAGTGGCCCCAGGGGGATGGTGGGGTCAGGGTCAGCGCAGTCGCAGGGCAATGAGCATCCCATGGGGGGTCAGGGAGGATGTTTTATTTCTCTCCAGCAGTCCCAGGAGAGGGGAAGGAGCACCCAGGGCAGTGGTGGTGCCATCGGCATCAGGTTGGATTTGGGGGGTGTGCACTGGTGCCTCCTCAGATCTGGGTGCGGAAGCACAGGTCTGTGCCAGACATCTTCTGCGCGTAGTCCCGGTCGAAGCGCTCGCTCTGGGCCACAGTGAAGTGGTTCTTCCAGTCTCCAGTGGTGCCTGGGGCCAGGCAAGATGGACATCAGTGGGAGTTGGGGGGGATGACGTGCCACGAACCCCCCGGGGCCACTCACCTTTGCGCATGAAGGGGGAGACGCCCTGGTCCATGAGGTGGGAGGGCACCATGCTGTAGTTGGTGGTGGGGTTGTCCCGCATGGCCTCGAAGGACGTGTGCCGTGTGATGGCATCCAGCGCTGACTCCGGCAGCTCCCGCCCCAGGAACTGGGCCACCTTGGCAACCTCCCGGCGGAGGTCCTGCAGGGCAGAAGCTAATGCTCACCTTTCCACCATCCCCAAAGACTTCACCACACCATCCGTCCCGATCCCTCACCTCCTTCAAGTCCTCGTAGAAAAGGTAGAGGATGGGGTGATCCTTCCTCCGCTCCCAGTAGTCCTTGACATGGTTGTACCAGGAGCCATATGCTACTGCATGGGGAGAGCAGCCAGGGGTGTCAGGGGCTGACAGCACCCCACAGGGTCCCCGCATGTATCCACGGGTGCCCTGTCCCACCTCTGCCAGCCATGAACTCCTCCAGGTACTGGGCCCATGTCCCAGGGTGCGGCTGTAGCTTGTTCATCAGGTCAAAGTGGTAGAAGGAGACGGCCACATCCTTGGCATTGCGCCCCACATAGATCATCTGCAGAGGGGCCGTGGGGTACAAGGAGCAGCTCCAGGACCCCCAACAGGATCAATCCTCCAGCCCCTAGGGCTCCTGACCCCACTTAGGATGCTGGTGGGAGCAGCGGCAGGGAACTGGGGAGCTGCAATGCCCCCCCAGAGCAGAGATCAGGGTTGGGGGTTACCTTGCAGCGATTTTCCCAGAAGGATTTAGGCAGGACATGTACAGGCAGGTGNCCAAATCCCTTGGGGGAAATGGTGCCTCCCTTCCCAAGCACGGCACTTCTCCGGTGCCTGCGGACGCTCACCGGATTTGGGGAAGGTGACCACCACGATGTCCTCAGGGCGGCTCTGGAAGGCGTCGACCCGCTCCCAGTTGTGGGCGAAGGCGCAGACCATGGGGATGCCGTGCACCGTGCGCCAGGGCTGCCGCAGGTGAGTGTCCGAATCGGCCATCCTGCTGGGGACGGGGACGTTGTGTGGGGGCTGGCTGATGGCAGTGGGGAGCATCACAGGGCCACCTCACCCCCCGGGAGCCCCCAGAATCCCTGCTGAGTCCAGCCTTTCCGGGCACAGGAAGAAAACCGTCCCCTGCTTGCTGGCATCCTGGGAGGTGGCACCTGACTCCCGCAGGAATTTTGGGGGCTGACTGGTGGTGCAGGGAGCGTGGAGGGGCACAGCTGGCCATGGGGCACCCAGGTCAGTGCAGGTAGTGGGCAGCTGCCTGTGCCAAGCTGGCAGTGCTGTTCCCGAGCTGTAAAACCTCACAGGGGCTTTGCTGGCTGCGGCTTCAGGCTGCTTTCTGCCCTCCCCCACCCCAGGTTTTTTTCCCCGGGTCTCCGTTGCACAGCAGCACAGGGAAGCCCTCCCTGCTTGTGGGGGGCTACGTGAGGGTTTGAAGGAGACGGGAAGGAGGAGCGGGGCTCACAGGACTCTCCCCGGGAAACCTTTCCACCCACCAGCTGGGACGGAAACACTCAAGATGCTGGCTGCGAAATGCCCATGCTGTAATTTTTGGAGAGCAGCTTTGTGGCTCCCCCCCCCCCCCCC
>VXBL01005245.1:250412-298838 GCA_013400195.1 Aramus guarauna
CTCCCAGGGACTCGTGGGGACACGAACCCCCTCCGAGCCCCCCCACGCTCCCCCCATGCTGGCCCTCCGCTTGCAAGGCTGGGGTGCCCCAAAATGGGCTGAGTCCCCAGACCGTGGCCGGGGTCTCCCCATTACCTGCCTCTTCGTCCGGCGCTCTGGCAGGGAGGAGGCAAAGCTTTGCCCGCAGCTTGGGGGCGGATTTGTTATTTTCCCTTTCCTGCGTGGAAGATGGAGGCGTGGGGAGGTGCCTGGGGCTGCGGGGAACGTCACTAGGGAAGGGACCCGGAGTGACCCGGTCCTGGTGCTGCGGAGGCAGAAGTGCAGGGAAGGGGCAAATGGGGATGGGGCCACAACCCCCCCGTGGACAGTCCCCACTCGCCTGTGATGAGCTGTGCCGTGCTCGGCACCCCCGGTAAACACAGGGATGGCGGCGGGGAGGAACTCACAGCTTCCTCCTCTGCCCGCAGAGGTAAACAGGGAGGAAATCCCAACCCACGTCCCAGGGGGTTTGAACATCACCCTTTCCGGATCCGGCGGTCACCCCCGTGGATGTCCCCAGCTCCTCGCACCGGTGCACAGCTCACTAGCGGGATGTGGAGGTCAGCCTTTGGTCAACCCCCCACTCTCAAGGCACTCAAAACACAGGTCCAAAGTTTGCAGGGTTGCAAATCACGAGTGCAGCTGACACCATGATTCTGGGGAAAGGGTTTAAAGGCACCAGTAGGGAAATGCTCCTGCTCATCTGCTTCCCACAGGCAAATGTGAGCTGGGAGAGAGCGTAGAGGGCAGGAGAGATGGGAGCTGGGCAGGGGGGGTGCAGCTCGCCTGCCTGTTTGCAGCCTTGAGAAAAACATCTCTGATTTGTCCCCAGGGCCGAGTTCCCAGCAAGGTGGGATATGCCGTGCTGGGCGTTTGGGTGTTTGGCAGGCAGGGACACGCCCTCCCTGTCCGTTCATCTGTCCATATGCCGGCAAAATTGGCTGCGTGAGCAAACCCTGTAGGTAAAGCCAGGAGCTGGGGAAGCACAGAGATTTCCTTCAGCATTTAAATAAATGCATGGAAAAGATTTATTCCTGCAGGAGAGTGCTGCTGCTTTTTAGGAGTCAGACCTAGGTTGCATCTCTTTGGGGATGAAACAACCCCACAAGACCACCTTGCTAAAAAGCTGCAACCTTGGAAACTCAAGAACAGGCTGGAAATGGGGCAAAACTGGGGAATTTGGGGCTCCAAAGCAAACCCTTGCCCCCAGTGAGATAGAGACTGGTTTGCTCCAGCATTCCTGAGCAAGGGCTTGGCACAGCCGGGTCAGGAGATTGCAGGATGGGTTCCCCATCCGGCAAGGACAGGGATATTCCCGAATGTGGCGATACACCAGCAGGGAGGTGTTTCCCTTCACCTTTGCTCTGCAAACCATGGGCTGACGAGCTCCGGCCCGCCCAGGGAGCCTGGGGCGAGCCCCGCCACCGCCCGCTCTGTCAAGAAACTCACAAGCCGGAGGCATGAAAGCTCCTGGGCATGCAAGGGCTGTGGGGGAAGGGGGTTCGCCAGCACTTTGGGGTTTTTCCACTCTTCACCGATTTTTGCTCCCTCCAGACGCCTAGGTAGAATGGGGCTGGGGTGGCCCAAGGTGGCAGGGGCCAGCGGTGGTTTTTGGGAGGATGCCAGCCCCTAAAGATGCCCAACCACCGCCAGCTAAAAACCCATCCTGCATGCCCATCCTCCCACCTGCCAAGCATGCGGGTGCCCCCACCACTGCCTGCGATTTAGAGGGTTCAGCCCCCTCACCTTTCCCCACAGTCAATGGCTCACCCTCCAGTTATCCCAATTTATTGCAGGGGGGAAAGCGATCTGGTGCGAGGATGCTCCGTCTGGACCCACCCTCCCCACCGGGGGACCAGGGAGAAGTGGAGTCCCTCTGGGAAGGGGGATGAGCCCCTCACACTTCCATCTGGAAGTGGAGGTCAGAGCCTGCCATATGCTCCCAGTAGTGCTGGTCAAAGCGCTCATTCTGGGCAACGGTGAAATGGTTCTTCCAGTCCCCGGAGATCCCTGGGGGTGAGAAAGCAAGCAGGGTAAATCCTGACACCCCCGAAATATTTGCAGCCACAGATAGGGGCTGCAATACAGCCCGGGAACACTCCTCCCAAGCCCTCCACTGCTGGCCGAATCCCACCTTTCCGGAGGAAAGGGGAGAGGCTGTGGTCCATCAGGGTAGTGGGTATGGTCTCATAGTTGGTGGCAGGGTTCTTCCTCATCTCCTGGAAGGAGGTGTGGTGGAGGATCCTTGCCAACGTCTGCTCCGTCACCTCCTTGCCCAGGAACTGCAGGATCTTCTGCACCTCCCGCTGTGGGTCCTGCAAGACAGCCAACATGGGGAGGCTGGCAAAAGGCTGGGGGGGAGCAACCAGGGTGCCTTCCCCTCCATCCCACCCTCACCTTCTTCATGTCCTCGTAGAAGAGGTACAGGAGCTGCTTCTCATGCTTCTTCTCCCACCAGCCCCGCACATGCTCATACCAGGACCCATAGGCCACTGTGGGATGTGGTCAAGGGGTTAGCCAAAATGTGGGGTGGTGGGGGATGCTCTCCCCACTGACATTCAGGGTGGGCACCCTGGGGCTCAGCCCTGACCTTTGCCAGCCATGAAGGTCTCCAGGAACTCGCCCAGCGTGCCGGGGTCAGGGTGTATCTTGGCCATTTGGTAGAAGTAGTAGTAGGAGATGACGACATCCTTGGGGTTGCGGGCCACATAGATGACCTGAGGACAGCCAAGGATGTGGTTGGGGGGTGCAGAGCAGTGCCTCCTCCCTGCTACCTAGTCGGGGAGAGAGGTGGGGGGCACCCATGGTGTTACCTTGCAGTCCTTGTCTCGGAAGGAGGCCGGGAGGAGCTGGACTGGAAGATGGGTCTTCACCAGCCGCGGGGATGGGGTTTTCTCCAGCAGCTCAATGCCTGTGGGACAGAGGGTTTAGTGGTGTGAGCCCCAGCACCCTCACTCCCACCCCGGCTCAGCCCCCTCCCCACCGAACCCAGGGGAGCAGCCGGGCTGGGGGGCTCACCACTCGGCATCTCAGGGATCTTCATTTCCAGGAAGGGCACCCGGTTGAAGATGGCATCCCGTCGGCACTTCTCCACATCACCATCGTGGTAGATCATGTCCAGGATCTCACTCAGCCATGTTGTGCCTGCAGCACAGGAACAGCGTTACAAGGGCTGGCATCACACCATCCCCGTCCCCCCTGCACCCTTCCCCAGGGCCACTCACCCGATTTGGGGTAGGTGGCAATGAGCACATCATCTGGCCGGGCCTGGAAAGCCTCCACCTGCGGCCAGCCCTCGATGAAGGACTTGTAGAGGGGGATGCCGTGGAGGCTGCCCAGCTCGTCCCTGACCACGTCTTCCCTCCCCATGGCGGACGGCGGGTCCCTGCTGGCTGTCCTCCCTGCCGGCAGCTGCCGCAGCCTCAGCACCGGCAGGATCCTGTGGCGGGACCGTGGCCGGGGCAGCGCCCTGTTAGGCAAAGTCCACCCCGGATCATGGGCGGTGGAGGTGGTGCCAGCCGGGGGTGCCCCGTTCCCCGACACGACACCTCCACGGAATGTTTGGTGCCGGCCGCGCCCTACGCCCAAACCCTGAGGGGCCGGGAAGGGAGCCCGGCATCGCCTCTCCTCCCGCCCGGCCGGCCACGCTTCTCTTCACCCCTTTAATGGTGCCACGGGGGTTCGGAGCCGCGGGGGGAGCTCTGCCACCGTTCCCCACCCCAGTCCCCATCCCCGGCCGTACCTGCCGGGGTCCCGCGGGCGCTGGTCGGCGGCGCTGGTGGCCCCGGGAGCCTCGGCACCTCCGCCCTCCCGCCCCTCCCCAAGCGGTAATGGTTAACGAAAGCTGGCTCTGCCAAGGGCCACGGAAGATGGGAAGCAGATTTAAAGGGCCAACAGCCGGGGCGTGGGGCGGTTTGGGGTGGGCATCCCCTGGGGAGGCGGCGGGGGGAGCGGCGGGAGCCCGCGGGGCCTCCCTGCCCCCAGTCCCAGCTGGTCCCGGGCAAGGGACAGGCAGATGGACCCCTATGGCAGGCACGTGGGCGAGTGCTCTGGCAGGGGCCCAATGGCGCCGGGGGGTGCGGGTCGGAGGGACGTGGCACGCGGGGCCGGGTGGCTCGCGCCCGGACGCCGCGATGGTGTCCCGGGGCCGGTACCGGGGGGCTGCGGTGCCGCCCTCGGCCGCCAGAGGGCGCCACAGTGCGGGGCAGGTGCGCGGCGGCCCCGATGCTTCAAAGCCCTCCAGCGGCCGCCAGGGGGCGCGGCCGGCTCAGGATCGGTGGCGGCGCGGCCGGCGGGAAGGGGGGACCCGGCTCCCGGGTCTCGTGCCAGCGGGGGCCTCGACCCGTCTCGCCCGGCCTGGTGATCGTGCTGGGGTGGCTTCCCAGCCGCAGGGGCTCCTCGTGCCGCCGCCGTGTCTCTCCACCCGCGGTCAAGCGGGCACCGGGCAACCCCCGGGGGTGCTCCGGGCCGGGGCTGGGGTCGGGGCCACGGTCAGGTTGTCGCCGCGCCCGGGTGTCCCGTCTCACACCCCTTCCCTGCACTTCTGCCTCCGCAGCACCAGGACCGGGTCTCCCGCGGCTCTCGCGGTCCCGGCGCAGGGCGGCCGTAGCCGGCGGACGGAAACCGGGGACGATGCTGGGTGAGGGAAGCGGCGGAAAACAGGCAAAATCAGGGGAAAATGGGTGAAAAGCCGGCCAAGACTGGGCAAGTGGGGGCCGTTGCCTCCCTTCTTCCCCTGCTGGCTGGCTCCGCTGTGGGAGTGGGGGCACCGGCCGCTGCCCATTAGGTGCTGCCTGAGATCGGGTCGGTGCCCTGCCTGCAGGCAGCCGCCGGGGTGTCGGTGCACCTGCCCCTCCCCACAAGCAGCGTGGTGCTGCCCCCAGACCCCCGGGCTCTCAGCTGGGGGCTCCTGCCAGGACCCACGGGTGACCCTGGGCAGGCACCGCACTGGCTGCTGCCCACCGGGTTTCCCGGCCGCAGGGTGAGGGGAGCTGCCCTGCCTGTGCTGCCTGTGCTGCCTGCCCTGCCTGTGCTGCCTGCCCTGCCTGCCCTCAGTTCCTGCTCCACTTCTCCACTGGAGCAGGCACGCTGGGGCAGCTGCAGGTGAGTGGTTTGTTTTCCTCTCCCCCCGGTGCAGGATCCCCCATGGGTGCCCAGCTGGGGCCCAGTGACCCCTCTGGGGTCCCCTCTCAGGGGGCACAGCACATGCAGCTCAGCCTTTGGGGTTGGGGGTCCCTGGCAGCTCCCAATTTCCACCACGGGATCAGCCCCAGCTTGATCACACCAGCACCTCCTGGGCCTGGAGAGGGGCCCCGTCCCCGGACCGTGATGGGGGGACATGTCCCCCGGGGGAGGAGGGGCCCCAGCAGGGCTGGGGGTTTCCGGGGCAGCCAGTGACCCCTCCGGCCGCCGGGCTCCCTCCCCCCAGTGCAGGCACTGGCTGGTTTCTTCTCCCCAGCTCTTTCCTGGAGCAGCTGCTGGCAGGACAAACCCCTCTGGCCTGGTGCTGGCTCTGCCCCAGCTGGGGAGAACTCGAACCAGTGAGTGTGGGAGTTGCTGCTGGGGGGAACTGGTTTCCACTGGGGTTCAGCCCTTCTGCCCTGCCTGGCATCACGCTCGTGGGTGATGCCCAAGGGCCGGAGCCCTTGGGTGCTGCCAGGGCAGGGCCTCAGAGTGGCTCTGGGCCCTGCACAAAGTCCTGCTTTTACTGAAAACCCTTTTTTTTTAGCTCAAAATGTGCTGCAGTGGGAACAGACGCTACTTGAGGGATCCGTGCTGGCTCATGCAGCCCTGTCAGCGAGAGGTTGAAGCCGGCCTGGCCAAGCATGGGGAGCGGCAGATGACCCATTGCTGCCGGTCCCTCAGGAGGTGCTGGCAGCACAGGCGAGGCCGTGTGGCTGTGCCCAGGCACGGGGAAGGCTCATCCCAGCACCTGGGCAAGGAGCACGGCCCCAGGCAGTGAGGACGTGCCCATGAGGGGAGTGCCCCAAGGCCGTGGCTGAGCAGACCTGTGTGGTGGGACCAGGGTGCTCGGCTCCTGGTCCGGCTGTGCTGGCAGGACCCAGGGGACCTCCGGTGCCACTGGAAGGGCTGGGTCCCCGCAGGATCCCTGGAGATGGAGGGGCGGGCAGGGGCTATGTATTCTGTCCCCAGCTGTGGGAGCAAGGTGCTGGTAGCTGCTGTGCCCTGTGGGCACCAGGACCAAGTGAGCACGATGGAGCCGGGCTTGGCCAGAGCTCAGGGAGTGCTTTTGCACTCGGCCACTTTGGCTTTGCCCCTTGTCCTGCTGGCAGGGCAGCGGAGGGATGGGGAGGGTGGGTGCCATCCCCCAGCAGGGCTCCTCACAGGGTCTTTTGTGGGGAAGGAAGGATCCTGGCTGGCAGGGCAGCACATGTAGGTCACTGCAGGTGCTGGTGTATGTCCCTCAGGGCTGGTGGGCACTGTCGGGGTCTGGTCTAGACCCTGCCTGTGGTACCAGCCCCAGCCTGGGGCTGTTGGTCATCAGTTTGTGCTGCTGCTGCATGAGGCAGGTGGATTTTCAGCCAGATCCTGGCTCTTTCCCAGAGAGAAATGGTACATTTCTGGTGTCCCGTCCCTGTTTCTCCTTCCCCTCCTGTTGCAGGTGTGCAGTACTGGGGAGCTGCTGCAGAAAGCTAGCAAGGGGCCAGGAAGAGCTGCCCATGCCCGGGATGTGGCAGGGTTTGCAGGGGCAGCAGCTCCGGGAGCTGTTTGGGCCGTGCCGTGCCACTGGCAGTTCTGACTGTCCCACATCTCTCCCTATGCAGGGATGAACAGACAGATGAACAGAGGAGCCCCAGTTATGCCAGGAGCCACCCCCAGCCTTGCCTGCACCTGCCCAGTTCTGCCTGCTGGGAGGTGCTGCGAGAACTTTGTGGTTCCAGCTCGGTTGCAGCTTCAGGTCAGTTGCTCTGCCTCTTGTTTTGTTTTGTTTCTGCCTCTATTTTGTTTCTTGCTCCAGCTCATGGACGACTCCAGTTCTTTTGTGACTCCAGCTCGTGGATGGCTCTGGCTAGTTTCAGCTCTAGTTTCATGTCCAGCTCATGGACTTCAGCTCATTTGCAGCTTCAGGTCATTTGTTACTGCCCCTAGTTTGTTTCAGGCTCCTGCTTGTTCTTGCTTCCAGCATGTTTTAGGCTCCCATTGGGTTTCATCTTTGCTGGCTTCATTTCATCACCAGCTTATTTGCAGCTCCAGTTTAGTTCCACCACCTTGCAGCCTGATGTGCTGTGGGGGGTGCTGGGCACTGAGGTCTCATCCCAGAGCTGCAGGCACAAGGTCTGTGTTGGTTGCATTGCTGTGGAGAGGAATCGGAAAGAAACCATGCTCTCAGCAACCTGGGCACTCCAGGCACAGGACACATGGCCCAAACCCTCCCCACTGGAGGGTCTCTCTCTCCTGAACCCTTTTGAGCACCTTTCCCAGCACTTCTCACCCACTGGGCCAGGGCCAAGGAGACCCATCACCTCGACCCATCAGCTCCAGGATGCTGACACAAGGTACGAGCTGCAGGCATCAGCTGGGACGTTCTCTGGGGATGGTCTGGAAATTCTGCAGCACCCGTGACACTAGCAGAGAGCACGGCTGGAGAAAGCAGGAGGAACCCAAGGGCACAGGAGCAGGCAGCGAGCTGGAGGGGCCCGGTAAGCTGCAACGCCAATACCAGCGCCCCAGACTTTGGGCCTCAGCACTCCAGGACTGTGGCAGAAGGATGGCTCTTTGGGCAGCTCCAGGCTGGGCTCTGCCCCTTGCTGGGGCTTCCTTGTGAAAAAAACATGGGGAGAGTGATTCTGGCAGGTAGGAGGTGGGTGGGAGCCCAGGAAGCCATTTCTGAGGCTGTGGGGTGACAGAGGTAGGTGCAAAGGGCCCTGTGAGGATGAGGAAGGCGTGGGAACAAGTGTGTGCCTGGGAGAAGGGAGGGACACTGGGGCCAGCCCCTCACAGATGGCTGCTGGGGACATGGGGACACACATGGGGGACACCCAGTACCGCTGAAGTGGTGTGATGCTTTCATCTCCTCAAGTGCTTCAAACAGAAATGGAAGGAGACTGGCTTTCATACTCACTCTTCCAAGAATTGGCTAAAACCCAACGGCTTCATTATCCTTCCTGGTTGATGGATTCAGTCCTTTCAACAGCAATCAGGGCTGTGCATCGAGCGCCAAACCCAGGCAAACGAGGGATGTCACACATGGGCTGACAGAGAGGGGAGATCAATGGATGTATAACATACTTTATTTGCCAGAAAACTGACTTCCATCTTTCTGTTCCTCCAGAACAGCTCCTGCCTTGCCTCTGTCATCTAACACAGCCCCCTCCACCCATTAACCTGCCTCTCACCGTATTTTCTCTATCCCAATATTTTCTTTTTTTCCCCCAGAGTCTCCTGGGTCATGACAGAGACTCAGATCGCCGTCTTCAAGCAAATAATTTGTTCCCCTTAGCAGCACGCACAATAACTGCATGTAGTTTTAAAAGCAGTTTGTAGTTACAGGCAAGAACTAAATGTCCTTCCTTCTCCTCACAGAACTGGTATCAACACACACTATCATGCATTTCTGCAATGCCAAGCAATGCATTAACAGCAAATCATTTCTGAAATCAGAGGTCTGGGTCAGGATCAGACTCATCAGGGTGCACTTACCTCCCCAGAGCAGTCCCTACCGAAGAGCTGGAACAGCCCTGTGTCCCACCAGCACAGCCCTCGGGCTCACCAGGGCTGAGAGGCTCAGAGCAGCTCCTGGCCCAATGCTTTTCATTTGCCCTGTGGTTTCCAGTGGCAAAACTACATCAGTGTAGAGCAACTGTGGGCTTAGAAGAGTGAATAATTGCATGGAGAATGTAAACGGCAGCTTTGGGTGCCTAGTGCTACTCACAATATCTTCTGCTTGCAAGAACAATCTTTCCCCTAGCAAAGCCACCCAGTGCAATTAGCAAACATAAATACTGACATTTGCGTTTCAAAAAAACCCCAAAGTTGTTCAAAACCTGCAAACAGACTAGATTAGGTGTCATGGTTAGAAAAACTTTCTTACAGTGATCTTAAAAATCTTTTCCAACCTAAATGATTCTATGATTTGAATAGCTGATCCTGTGTGCTAACCTATAGAAGCCCTCACCCTTCCACCACACTGACCTTTTTGTTGGCAATTCCTTAAGTAAGTTTGCTATAGGAAGCTGATTCTCACTACGTATAGATCAAGAAGTATTTGTACTTGATTCTAGCAGGGAAGAAATCTTTTTCTTGAAAGTAGAGCCCGGTGGCCTCAAACCATGTTCAGTAGCCACTGCTATGTCAAATTATTTTTCCTTATTGCCATCCCCATCCATTTTGCCTGCTCTAAGAAAACCACTGCCTCCCTCCAGCAAAATCAGGGACCTATAGGGGAAGTCAGCCCAGCTATAGGTAATTTCAAGGTAGTTCATGTTGTGGTGCCACCACTAGTTGGTGCAACTTACCTTGTCGTGGTGTGGTGGCTTGCGTGCCTTGTCGGGCCAGACTAAAATGTTGCACCCTGGCCCTCCAGGTTGGGGGTTTTGTTTTGGGCTAACAACCCAATCATGTGAAAAACAAAATCTGTTAACAGAAATTGCAACAACACTATCCCACCGGGTTCGGTGGCATAGTGTTGTTGCAGCCCTATGCTCCTCGAGGAGTAACAAGGACCAAACAACATGTTGTGGTGACTTCATTGGTTTTCTTCTTTCAAGTGCTATATGTTAGCCTTACACAGAATCTATCTATTTATGCTAAATAAGATACAAACAGGTCTAGTTCTGTCTTCTGAAGGCCAAGCTTACACAGTCGTATTTTCTTTCTGTTATGGCTGAACCAGGAGTTTTCCTTCTGTCTGAAACAGAAAACAGTAGGTTAAAGCAAGATTGAACAGAAAGAGAGAAATGAATCACTCCCCTGTTTAGAACAGAATGAGGATTTAAAAACAAAACAAAACAAAAACAAAAAACCCCCACCAAAACCCAAATAAACCACCAACCAACAAAGACTCTAAAAAAACCCAAAGCCCGGAAGGATATTTTGGTAGCAATCTTGCAAGTGCAGCTGCTAACATAAATGTTTTCTAACAAAAGTGCATTTTATGAACGAGTGTGACAGTTAACCCATGAAGGCTTGTGCAATGAGAGCAAGGTTTAGGGAGCGATTACCTTTGGCCGTGCTGATTTGAGGTGAGTTTGGTAATTCTGCTTTGCTTCAACTTCTGAAAAAAAAAAAAAAAAAATCAGAAAGCCCTTCCTAAAGCCTGGCAGGGAGTTGATGGCATTGGAGCGGCTGGAGCTGGAGAAATCCAGCAAAACCTGAGCAAAATACGTCCTCGGTGCTGCAGGGCTTGTTTTGACAAGGAGAAGAAAACTCAATTGCAATTTCATGGCCCGTCCTTCTTGACCAGGGAAAATAATTCCCAGTGGTGCCTCTGTAGCCACTTGTTGCTGAGCAGAAGACCAGCTCCAAGGAGAAGCTCTTGATTCAAAGCAATGCAGTCCCATTGTTTTCCGAACAACTTGGTCTCATCTGCTTTTTATGGGAAAAGCTGCTTTATGACAATAGAAATTCTCTTAGCTCATCAGGCTGTACCTTGAAGCAGCTTTTCTCATGTTGTCTTCTCACCTTTGAGTTTCTTGGGTTATTTTTAGTTTAGTATTACTGTCATGTTTACAGCAGAGATGAATGTAGCAGGTTGATGAAGCAGCCTCCCAGAAAATCAGCACAAGAGCCACCATTCAATTTGTCCACTATTTCATTTTACACCGTCCTATTTGATTTATTGGTGTAAATCATATCAAATGCCTATCCACGTATGTTTGTCTGTCGCTTTCTCAGTGAACCTTTCTCTCTGCAGGCAACATTGATGGTGAGGACCAGGACTACGATGCCAGGCAGGGGTGTCTCCTGAGCCTGTCGGTGGCTGAAGTGTCACCCACTGCACATGTGAGCAGAACTTGTGCCAGCTCTTCTCAAAGCGACTGCGCCTTTATGTATATTCATGGGCTTATGTTCCCCCCATTAATGGTAGATGATTTACAGGAGCAGCAGAGGCTGTGCTCCAGCAGGTGACTTAAATGCTGCATGACCTTGCTTTTTGAAGGGTCATTTACCCTTTGAATTGCATTTACCCTTATGGCTTTCAAGTCAACTATCTTATACATAAGTGATAGAGCCCCAAAAGCCCTGTTTTGGCTTCCAACCTCCCCCCACTTAATTTTTTCTATTTTGGCTACTCTTGTATTCCTCCACAAAATCAGCTCCTATCTATCACTCATGAAAAAACCTACAAGCAGTAGAAAGTTTAACGAGACCTTTACCAGAGTTTTCCTACAAGTTACCTGCTCAGAGGCCCCGCTGCCATTACTGCAGTCCTTGGCTTCCCTAAGTGTGAGCTGTAAATGGCTGGAATAGCTTATGGCTGGAACAGCATCAGCAAAAACACTTCTGGCCAAGTGTCACTAATACGGCTTTCATTCAAACTCTGGGAACAGCATATGACTGATAATACAAGGACTTCCAGCTCCTAAGATCTTTAATGAAGTGACTGCTAAAAAAGAAATACTGCAAACCTCTCAAAGTGCTTCTGTGATTTCCCAGTGTTTAAATAGCCGGTACCTTTGGGACACAGCATTATAAATTTCCTGTTACAACCAATGTTACAATGAGACCCAACTCCGCAAAACTGCATCAATACCATGAAACTTTTTTGCTGAGTATCCTTCTACCTCGCCAAAACACTATGTCTCCAGGCATGGAAAGGTAGACCAGTTTGTCACCGCCACATATGTGTCGTGGTCTAACCCCAGCCAGCAGCTAAGCACCACACAGCTGCTCACTCACACCCTCCTCCCTCCCCTACCCCCCAAGGAGATGGGGAAGAGAATGGGAAAAAAACCCAAAACTCATGGAATGAGATAGACATTTTAATGGGATAAGAAAGAAAAAAAGTATATATACAGTTCTGTATGGCACATGATGTTCTATGGTAGGGAATATCCCTTTGACCAGTCTGGGTCAGCTGTCCTGGCTGTGCTCTCCCAGCTTCTGGTGCACCTGGCAGGGCGTGAGAAGCTGAAAAGTCCTTCACTTAGTGTAGACACTACAAATGCCTAGCAACAACTAAAAACATCAGTGTGTTATCAACATTATTCTCATACTAAATCCAAAACACAGCACTATACCCACTACTAGAAAAAAAAAATTAACTCTATCTCAGCCAAAACCAGGACAATATGGCAGAGGACATCATGTCCTCCTAAGTAACGGACCTGCTGCATGCATTCTGCTGATGGCTTCTCATTCGTCATGTCCCAGGAAGCCTAAGGAAGAGACTTGCAATCATTACAAACAATTTCTGTCTCCCAAGGGCTTTAGAGGAAACAGATAACCTGGTCAGGCAGGAGGAGTCAGGTTGGATGCAGAAGATAGAAAGGAACCTTCAAAGACAGAAGCACACAGAGTGAGGAAGGGCACCTAAAGCACCAAGAGGTGGTACTGGGAGAGATGGGGAGAGAAACACTGCTTAACCACCGCAGCTTTGCTCACTGCAAAGCTTAACTCTGCAACATAAACCACTCTGGGCTGTGTCCAATACCTCCTGTGCAGCCAGGGGGTGAGGAGGAGGAGGAGGGCTGATGTGGTGGTGAGGTCATTTCAAGCTGCTCATGTCTGTATGAAGAGACAGGGTGCAGGACTCGAGCTCATGATCTGCGCTTCCAGATGGTTCCAGCTGCTCCTGCCAGCCGGAGCCACACAGGGCCTCTGCTCAGCTGTAGCAAAGACATCCTTACAGGATGACTTTTGGCCATCCTCTTTTCCAGGCATCCCTCTGGCTAGTCAACTGCGACTGCTGAAGAGTTTCTGGGGAAAAAGTAATTCTGCTGGTCCTGAGCCAAAGGGCAGAGCCTGACCAGCTGGCTGGCCCTCTTTCCCCCTGGACAAGATATTGAGTGCCCTCTGTTTAACAAAACCACTCAGCATTTGGCCCATGCAAACCACAAATGATGCCTTCTCACCCAAAGGGACTAAAAGCGTTTCACCTCCCCGCATGCAACAAGTCTCTTCTGTTAAAAGCCCCTTCTAATTTTTAGACATCGCAATTAATTTCTGTCAGCCCGTGGAAGGCATCTCTGCCAGACCACCTAGCTCAGACCATGCCCAGAGCTACCATCCACTTCAGTTACTGTTTCAGATCCACAAAGGATGCAACCCTGGTGGTTTCTCCAAACAAAACCCACCTTGGGCTCAGACAAAGAGATTGCCAAGTCCCCTACAATCAGAGCAACATCAAGTACCTTCTGAAGACATCAGTTTACCTAAAATAAGCCCCCCAAAATAAGTGTGTCCTTCATACTGTCCTGTGTTGAACTAATCTTAAAAAACACAACTAAAAGCTTAAGGGACCTATTTCTGGTTAGAGGTGCTTTCTGAGACCCTGACCTGTTTGCCAACTGCTTCTTTTTCATGTAGTGCTTAGGAGCAAGAGACGGTGAAGCTTAAACAGCAATCCTCCAGTTAGGCTGACACTTGGACTTAATCATCTTAGAGGTCTTTTCCAACCTTAATGATGCTATGACTCTATGATTTTTAATAGGGAAAATATAAGTAACCAGAGAAACAAAACAGAAATGAGAAGGCTCATCCCCAATTCCTGGTCACTGCACCTTCCCAGGGACTCCTGCTCCTGGTCTCTGCTGCAGCTAATGCTGGGACCCTGGTCTGCTCTCTCCATGCCCTGAGGTCCTTGAGGAGCTCCTTGTCTCCCTGCCCACAGCTCCTCCAGCTGCTCCAAACTCCTTTCAAGCTCTCCCTGATCAAAGTGCATGCAGACTTCACTGCACTGGGGCTCCAGCCAGCTCTGTCTCCAGCAGTTTTAGGGCAAGCCACGTTCAGAAGTGGGGGGATGCTTGGGACAGCCTGCCGGATCCCGGCACAGGGGTGAGACGGGAGAAGGTGCACCAACATAGCAGACCTTGTCCTGCCAGTCTGACTTTATGAAGGTTGCTGTTGTGCTGCCCCATTTCAACTAATTAAATGTGATGAGTGTATGCTCCTTGGAAAGCTTCAATATTGCACTCACTGGCTCCTCTATCACCTCCTTCTCTGTTATTTTATTTGGCAGAAGCTAAGCACTCATACTCTGAACAGCATCGTGCTCCCAACAATTTTCTTCCAACAATTGGGTCCCGAGGGATCCAGCCCCTCTCCTGTAAGATGGTTAATTGATTTGACTCCAGGATTTAATATATACTCCCACTTCACCCTGGCCCAGGTCCTTCTGCCATGTTTGTGTCCTTTGTACCTCCACATTAGTGCTCCACCACCCCCCTTCTTCCCACCTACTGCGCTATGTCCTAGCATGCTTGTTCCTTAGACTCCCAAGATTTGTGCAGAAGCACAGAATAATCCCAATAGCTTCATTTCCTTGTAGCCTGTCAGCATCATTTCCCAAGAGTTTGTCTGGAAAGCCCCTGCTGTCCCTGGCCAGCCATCCATCCTGCTTTGGTGTTGCACTTCATACACAGCTGCCAGCCTCCCTGTGTCACAGAAAGTGCTGCCAACCAACCTCTTGATCACCCCAAGTTTATCCAGATAAGATAAGGAAAACAGTTGGTTTCAAGGTCTTTAGTCCACATTTATATTTTCTCATTTGGCACCTTCCCAAGTGACAGGAGAGCTCCCAATTTTTCAGTGAACCCCCTGTTGTAAATGTAGATCCACAGGCACAAGGCATAGCTGTTTGTGTTAGTACCTTGCCAGCGTGCACCAGACACAACCCAGCACCCCAGGCAGGAACAGGGGTGCTCCTTCTCGCCATCCGCTTCATCCTGTCAGACAGGGATGTCCCATGCCAGGCTCACCACGTGGGCACGGTGCGTCAGCAAGATGTGTCAGAACGGGAGCTGCCCCAGCTCCTCAGCTGCTGACCATCCAGGCTGGCTTTCTTCAAACCAGCTGCACTACTTGCGCTCCCTTGACTTGCCATGAAGCTGCCTTTGATGGATGAGAGCACCCCAAAATTCCCACTTCCACCTCAAAAGCAGAGCTGAAAGCTCTCCCCATCTTTCTTTGGTAAAATGAGGCAGGCCGGGCTTTTGATCATCAAAGTTTTCCTCTTTAGGAGGAGGAGCTGTCTAGTCATGGGTTCATTGATTCCTTGCCCAGCAGGAATGTTTGCTTGGGCACAGCCAAGCCACACCTCTGCCGACTGTAACAGGCAGCGCTCTCTCTTTTGATATACTATCAGCTGGGTTTATCAGAGCATCAACACAACCGCCCCACTCCAGGACTCGTCCCTTCTGGCCAGCTCTCCTTGCAGAGCAGGCAGGGACTGTGCAGGAGCTGAGTTCACCTCTTATTTCAAGGAATCTTAACCACAGGTTTTAAGCTACTTATTTACTTTTTTGGCCTATGCAGGAAGTCTGAGCTAAAAAAAAAAAAAGACAGAAGTATAATTACTCTGGCACGCCTGCATTCCTGCTCCAGGCTCAGGCAGGGAGGGACTCTTTCTTGTTGGAGCCGGGAAGAGGATCTGATCCCTGGAGATCATCGCCACAAACGTGCGTAACTGAAACCTGCAACCATGCTGAAACAGATATTATCGGACATGTACATCGATCCTGACCTGCTGGCAGAACTCAATGAGGAGCAGAAGCAGATCCTCTTCTTCAAGATGAGGCAGGAACAGATCAGACGGTGGGAGGAAAGAGAAGCTGCTCTGGACAAGGCTTCAGCAAAGAAGCCACTGCCGAGAAAAGGTAAGTCTGCCCGCTGGCTGCTTCCCCATCTGGCACAGATCTGGCCAGGTCAACTACTCCCTAGAAACAGGAGGTGATGGGTCCTTAGAGTAAATTTCTTCTGCCAGGGACATATCATAATTGTATTTCCAAACTGAAATAAACCTACCTGTGATGGGGTAGTTTTGGCCAGGTATGCAATGGTTTTACTCCCTGGCCCAGACTCTCTGACCTTGACCAAATTGCTCAATTCCCCTAGCTGGGAAGGCAGGGCTTACTTGCCCCCAGGAGATGCATTTCTAAGTTTGCCGCTAAATGGAGCCTCTGAATTTGTCTATAAAATAACCATGGACTTGAACATCTGTCCTAGAGCACCAGATCTGCAGGGGGATTCCTGTTGTGCCTTTAGACCTGAAGTCCCCTTGCCAGGATAACACAGCACGCCAGCTGCTAGGAAGATAGCACTCTTCTCCCAGCTCTCCCCCACATGCTCTCTTTGTGGGTAGTTCACCCACACACAGTTTGGGGAGGGCAGTGGCAAGGAGTTAAAGCAAGAAAGGAAACAGTGGTGAGTCTTCTCGCTTGCCCCCAGACTCAGAAATGCCTCCTTCACTGGCCTGGCTTCAGTACCATGAAACGAAATGGGAAGTGTGCACTGGCCAGCTGAGCTTTCCCCACGTGCAGCTGCTTTTGGGGAGGCTCTGCCACCAGCAGCAGCCAGGAGGGCACAGCAGACGGGACACAGGCCCTGCACAGAGCCACCGAGCAAACAGCACTTGCCAACCAGCTGCTTCTTTTCCAGCCAACGGGAAGTCAGTGACATGGAAGCTCGGCGCTGACAACGACGTCTGGGTCTGGGTGATGGGCGAGCATCCTTCAGATAAATCGTATGCAGCCATCTGTGAAGAGATCCAGGCACAAAGGACAAAGCGGCTAGCGAGAGAGCAAGGCAAGGATGACAGGTAAGCACCCTTTAGCTCGAGGACTCAGTGGGCAGACACGGAGGACAGGGCATTTCTAGGGACCCAAAGGCTGGAGTCTTCTCTGTAGGGGTTGTGGTTACCACTGTCACACTCGACTTGCAGGCCAAAGGCGCAGGCTTTCTGCGAGTACGCACAATGCTGGCAGAGACCAGCTCTGGCCAGAGGCTTGCCCTGGCTTATTGACCCTCCCGTGACACGGCTCCTGGGTGGTACCCTCTGTAGACCACAGGAAATGCCAGCTCTACTATTGCAGCAGGTGGTGACTTTGGATTGCACTGATTCACCGATGGGTGCCCATGTACAGCAGAACGACAGTTACTCACCACAAGTCATTAATTCCACCTACCTGATTTGGAGATGTGATAGCTGCCTGCACACACATTGCTTCATCGCATCAGTGCTCTGCTCATGTGCAGCTTCCTCACAAGATGCTCAGAGAGCAGTGACTGAGTTCTCTCTCTCCCTTGCATTTCAGAGGGACTGACTCTTCTGTAACACGGTCTCTACATCCACAACCGGGAGTCCTGGATGAGACAGGTCTTCATGGGAACACAAAATGTACTGTGGAGGAAAAGAAGGAAGGTGGGAGAAAAACCGCTGCTGCTACAACAGGGAAAAGCCAGGAGCTCACAAAGGTAGTTTTCCTCCTTTTCTCCATAACTATCAGAAATGTGTGCTTTGAGATCTAGGAAGTGCAGCAAATCCTGGTTGTTGTAAATAGAAATTTGAAGAAAAAAAAGGCAGCTAACTGTTCAGACTTTTCTTCTGTAGTCAGAGAAGAAGCCGTGCTGTTATATCCTTCTTTAGGACTCGGGAGGTCCGAGTGCTATTCTCAGCTGCAATAGACCTGCTCTGTACCGATGGATAAGTTACTCTGGATTCCTTTGCTTCCATTCTCTGTGGGTAAAAGAAAGGTCGCAGTACTTTCCCTCCTGCTCTGTGGTTGGTTTGGATGGCTTTTGGATCAAGACTGGGGAGGCTATCCCAGGATCTGTACATGCAAGGCCATAGCCCTCAGACAAATCGTCTACTTGTATAAAAGAACAGATGAAGATAATTTTACCAGCATCCTGTGACATGCATATTTTAGGTAGTTCTTTTTTTTTTTTTTTGGTCTTCTAAAATAGTGACAAAATAGCTTATAACCTGGACAGCACAGAGAGAACTCCAAATGCAGTAACTACAATGTCTGCTTTGCTGTGGTGTTTCATTACAGAAATATTTTTTTCAGCAATAAATACGTTTTTACTTTTTAACTGGCTACAGAAGGCCATTTGCAGACAACTGAGAAAAAGATGATTTAAATCAACTACCCATGCAACCAAGGTTGAACAGAAGGAACGGAACACCCTGCCAATTTAATGGGAAAAGTCCAATCTCATTCAGCAGAGTTTTCATTCAGGCTTTTGCTGCTAAATTCTATGAGTGTATATTCATTTATTACACAGCCACTCCGTATTGCAGTATAAAAAGCACGATAACTGAAGGTTGGGTTTTGGCAAAGCGCCTCTCCCACTGCTACCAAAATACTGAAGGGAATTTGGAGTGGCTGTCTCCTTTATCAAAAGCCTCTGAGTCACACAGAGTTTTTATTAGCAGTGTTTGCTGAAGTTGAGCAACTATGTGGGAGGGCTTTTTTTCTTTCTCAAAGGAAGCTATTAGTCACAGCTAACCAAAAAAAATAAAAAGCAAAAAAAACTCCAAACCAAAAATACAACCACCGCCACAAAAAAAAAATAAATCTAAACCCCTTTCAGTCTTGTGCATGTAAATAGAGGGGAGTTGTATGTTTTACTTTTGTTTTCTGTCATTATATTATTAGTATTTTTTCCCAGGTTTCTGGGGCTTTTGCTATTAGAAGGAGGGATCCAGACTGAAGCACCCTGTTGCATTTTTGAGGCCTGGAGAGGGTTTTTTTCCTCACCTCCCTTGTTAAATTGCTTTCTCCAAGATCTAGTCCCCAATTAACCTGAGTGATCCAGGCATTGTGCTTTGTCTGGTGCACGGGACAACTAAGAAAACAAGCGGCTTCACGCACATTTGAAGTTCCTAGTTTCCTGTCAAGAAGAGGGAAATTGGAAAGCCATGTTGATATTAAATATTAGCCAAGTAGGTGATGAAGATAAAACAAAGCATGTCCTTAGTAAGCAGTGTGGTACAGTTAACTCATTGCTTACTGTGCCGTGGGAGGCAGTCTGGGTCCAATGTGCAGGTGGGTGGGTGTTTGCTCAAAGACGAGTCTAACTGTTCGTCTTCAAAGGCAGGTCTCAGCTAGTGACTGCTGCCAGGGTAGCTAGACGGGTTTGCAGGGAAGAGTGAACATGAGATATGCAGGTAGCTGGGTCAGTTTGACAAGCAGGGGTTTGCAGCACCCCAGCCAGAGCAGCAAACAAGCTCAGGCAGGTAAAGTTGTGGACAGCAGGTTCTGCTAGGGCTTGCTTTGGAGGGAAGGGACTGCTCCCTGGGAAGACTTGGGAGCATCGCTTAGCAAATCTAGGCAGGCTTATGACAATCTGAACACCCTTGAGTTCTCCTTCTGTAGCATATTAGGCCTGATATGATGAAAAAACCCAATGCTTTTCAGAGGAAGCTGGAAAAAATTGTTAATGTAAATGTCACATCACTGCTCCTGCATTAAACACCTCCATTAAAAAAAGAGCAATGGTCCTAACGCCACATTTATTTCTCACTGCTCTTTTCCTCCACCCAGAGGGAAACCAGAGACGTTCATCAGATGCTGGCAGACTGCCACATGAGGAAGCGTGGCTTCCAACAGGTACGTGGCAATCTAGGATGCTCCTAACACATTGAATGGGGCCCACACTTTACCCTAGAGTCCCAGTCAGCCTCAGAACCTCATCTGACGCAGCTCGTTTTCCCTTACTTCCTCTGTTGTCACCTGCAGTAAAGACAGAGGGTCTGTACGTTGCGGAAATCACAGGGACTTACAGTAAAAAATGGAGTTCCAAGTATTTCAAGGCTAGTAAAAAGCAGAGTTAAAACTAGCATGGGACAAAGCTGAACATAGTGCTTTTTCACAGATGAAGGAAGCACAGAAGAGAAATTCAGGAGAAGAGACCACAGCCCCCCAGAAGGCAGTACCACAAAGCCACCCCAGCTCAGAGAGCCAGAGGACTCTGCAGAAATCGGATGAGAATGAGCCTGAATGGCAGGAATCTTGTAAGATCTTTGGATGACCTTTTCCTATGGGGCTTGAGAAATCCTAGGGATCTGTCAGTTCATCTCAATCCTTCTCCTGCTACACTGGAACTGAATAATCGGTTGATGGGTGCAGAGTACTGCCAAGAAATACAGTGCTGTATTATCAGAAATATTTCTGAGTCCACGCAGCATTGAGACTAGAACTGCGCAGAGAAATGGAACATTTTTCCTACAGATACTATATTAAAACAAGCAACAAATAGGAACCACATGAGTATAGCCAGGATAATTAATTTTAAACTAGAAGCTGGCCTTTTGTAGGCCTTTGCAGTAACCATTGCTTTTGAGGATAAGGATAATGGGTGACAGGGACTAACTAAAAAGGGCTTCCCTGTCATCCAAGCATGATCCCACTTAAGCAGAGCCCTGCTGCACTGTCTCATGTAATGAATCCCAACAATAGGAAGAAAAACTGCAAACAGTATGGGACTTGCAGTAGCATCCATCACTGCTGCCAAGTACTTCCTGAGGAGAACCTGATAGGTTTTTTTCCCCCAGTTCCTCTCCTGCTTCTCAGTAGATGGCAATGCTGTACTACCAATTGTTTCCACTTCAGGCCAGGGGTTTTATTTTTCTTACTGATTACAAAAGCAAGGAACGAACTAGCCTAATTCAGACTGACCAGAGAGCTGGTTACTCCTACAGACTCCAGGATAAGCTGGACCTAGACAATCAAGGCAGTTTTACAGAAAAAACAAAAAACCCCAACCCAACAAAAAAAAAACCCAAAACCCAAAAGACCCAAACAAACAAACCAGACCAGTTCTCCACTTTCTGTATCAGTTTCAGCAAGACTCCCTCCCACCATCAAGAAATGATCAGCACTTTCAAATCCTTCAAAGGATTGATTTAGGGTCATTTCAGCAGCTTTTATTCCATACACCACCAGCCCCCGCCCCCGACTAGAATGAAAGGCACTACAGAAATCTATGTCTGAAGCAGGAGTCAGCATCAAAAACAAGTAGACCCTAAGTACAAAGGGACCTGATGTCCAGAAAGAACCCAGATTTAAATATCTATGAAGGAATAAAAACTGGACCCTGTTAAGCAGCAGATGCCCAAAAGTGATGGGACACGTGTGGCAAATGGTCTCACAATTGAGTGCCTCTTTCACCTTGTGAAACAGGTTATTCTTCCATTTCATCAAGCAGGAAGATAGCCAAAGGGCAGCAAGCTTAAAACTTGCCTGCTTGTTCGCTCCTGTAGGACTCCTTTTTTGTTCCAGTGCGGAAATCCAAGGCAGCAGATGAGAAGAGACGCTCCCTTGCACGGCAAGCCAGGGATGACTACAGGAGGCTTTCACTGCAGGGCATCCACAGAGGGAAGCAGGCAGATATTTCCAAGGGTGCCACAGCAAGGGATCGGCGACCACTCCAATATCCACCTCTCCCCCCCAAGCCTAAACTTCTACCTCCTGCGATGGCAAACGGGAGAGCAATTAGGTAAGGAAACCCCCATGCACTATGGAGGGGAGAAAAGATGAGATTCTTCTGCTCTAGCATGGTATGGTTGAGATGGGAATGGTTAACTCTCCTCACGTGGAGGAGACACCCTGCAGGGAAAAATACAGAGCCTTGGCTGTATTCCAGCCTAGGGTGTGATGAGGCTTCTTTGTTAACCCTGGTGGGTAACAGGTTTATTTAGTAGAGCATCCTAAGCCTAGAGTGCATACAGCCTCTCTGCAAGGTGTCCACTGAAAACCATAATATTGCTGACAGCTGCACTAGTGTAAGCCTTCTGTTTAGGGCTGTTCTTAACATCCTGAACAAAAGGTCAAGTCCTGCCAAGAACTCAAAAGCTATCGTTTGAACTTAATGCACAAACCACGGTCTTTTCTAACAGGAAAGAGGGAATCCAGAGGACAATCTCCAATTCCAGTGAAGAAAGCATCATCAAGTGGTTCAAAGAAGAGCAATTCCCTCTCCGAGCTGGCTATCAGAAAGCCACAGACACCATAGCGCCTTGGTTCCATGGTGAGTCCTGAGCATTTCTGCCCCAACCCAACTCTCTAAGGACTTGTTTCTGCTAACATGGCTGCTGCCACAGGGCCTGGGAACTTTTCAAAGGTGGCTGGGTTTTCCATTTTAAATATCTATGAATGCAGTTTTGATTCCTTTAGCATTATAACAAAGAGCAAGCTAAAGTGTTAGAACAGAGGCCAGATCTTCAAAATACCCGGTACCTCTGTGCCACCCCATACTGAATGCATGGTCACCCTGGTAACTGTTTGGACCAGGGTGAGAGAGATTTGAGCACACCTCATCCTACTCATCCTTGGCTCCAGATCATTCTCCCTCCATACGTGCTCATCATCCATCACCTTTCCGTCCCATATCTAATGGGTCATCGTGATCCCATCCATCCCCATTGCTTTGGAAACCTCTTCGATCTGAGACTGCAGCAACGAAAGCATTATCCTCTTGTAACTGGGCTTTCAATGCTTGCATGGCTTTCTGACGAGACCTATGATCACTGGCTGCACAGCGCTTATAATGGAACCAACATACTACACACTGCAATGCCATTCTCTCTCATAACACAGGAACTGTCCTTTTGAGCCCTGCACATTTATCATTCATAACCGGCCGAGTCTGGAACAGTTAACATAAGGTACAGTTAGCACGAAGCCACAGTCTGTTACTAGCAGACTCTTCCTGGGCGACTGGGCAAGAAAAGAATGCCAGGAATGGAAGTGCCATGGACTGGTTTCAGAGTAGTAAAGCAGATTTCTTGTGAGAACTGTTCCATCCAGTCCTGCACAAATGCTTTTCTCCTTTCAGTTTTGTGTTTTGGTTTTGAACAGGTATCCTAACCTCTAAGAAAGCAGAAGAGCTTCTGAATAAAACAGCACCGGGGAGTTTTCTCATCCGGCTCAGTGAGAAAATCAAAGGCTACGTGCTCTCCTATCGGTCTGTGGAAGGATGTAAACACTTCCTCATCGATGCCTCCAGTGATTCCTACAGCTTCCTTGGAGTGGACCAGCTACAACATTCAACACTGGCTGACCTTGTGGACTACCACAAGGTAAACATCTAGCAATGCCTTCATTAACTATTTAATTGCCTCAGGACACTTCAAAATAAGAAATAATAGGTTCATTTGTTTTAAAGTAGGTAACTAGACTGATTTTAGCTGCTGTTGGGTATCCTGTGTGCTGCTCCAAAAGGGTATGCCAGCCTGATGGGTACATCTCAGGTGACCTAACACATCTCAAACATCTTAGACCTGACTCCCTCCCTCCTCAAGTGCGGAGAACACCTTGCACACAGGGCTTAAGGTACTTACACACTATTTAGCAGAAATGCTGGTAAGGTGACAGGTGGCAGCATACTCATGCAGACTCCTTTTTTTTTTGATTCTCTGGTTGTGAGGTCCCGGCAAGCTGGGTAAGCAGAAAATCCAGCTTGCCTCCAGCTTCAGCATGAAAGAGAACAAGCTATCTTTATAACCTCAAAGCAGGCAAGGTATGATACTGAGCAAAGATAAAAAATAGAAGGGAAGAAAGAAGGTTGGCAGGTTGTCGCAACAATATCAGCAGTGTTTACTAGTGTTTAAAGTTTCTTTAAAATCCATGTTTCTTTTTAAAAAGTGCCTAATACAGACATGGCTAAACGAAATTGGACATGAGGAAAATATCTATCTTCATTTGCTATATGGAGGTCTGCCTGGGCTACCTGAACTTTCTTCTTGCATGGGTTTCATAGTTCAGACTGAAATTGTTGAAAGCAGGAGCTATACAACTATTGGTACCAGAGCCACAGGATTTAAAGCTTGACTGTGTGTATCTATATTAGACAGAGCCATTCCCACAGTCTGCAAAGACTCCTACAGAGCCTCTGCACTGCAGCAGATGTGGCCAGGGTGAACCCACTCTGCTGAAGTGCTCTAGTGGGTTCTGCTTATCACTCACCGTGTGCTCACAGACGAAGGCAAGTTCCCACCATGTATCTGCTGCTAGAGTAGAGAACGAGATGGGAAGCAGAGACTGTACTATCAGGGAATTCCCTTCTTAGAGCAGGGCTTGCCTGAGCAGAGAGCATGTGCTCACTCCAGGATCCACTTTTGTCCCTCTCACAAGCGCAGCCAGGAGCATGGTCCACAATCACCCTGTCCTGCTTACCTGCATGCTGCACAGTCCTCGCTCCAGCACTTTCTAGGCAGGGCAGCATTTCACGCCATAGAAGCTGTGGTTGCCTACAAGACAAGCACAGCTCTTTCCAAGAACTGCTGGAGTCGTGTCACTGGGTTTCTGCACCAAGCACAGACACTCTTTTGTGAAGACAGAGGTCAGCCATGTGGGTCCTTCCCCGAGTTCCTGAGGGCACTGAGCTGTATCACCCTGTGGGATGAGCAAGTCCACACCGTAACAGAGGCAAAGAGACTGCTGTCCACCCCGTGATGTTGTGCTAGGTAGGGACTGTTTGAAAGGTGGTGTTTAATCATATCCTATATCAACAGGACGAACCCATCACTTCCTTGGGGAAGGAGCTGTTGCTTTACCCATGTGGCCAAGAGGACCAGGAACCAGATTACATCTCTCTCTTTGAGTGAACCTGTCAGTCTTGCTCTGCAGCCCCATGCTTGTGTTCACAAAGACTGGACTACAAACTAGAGCTACTGATGCTTACCTGAAACATTTGTCATCTGGTCTTTGGAACCTTGGAGCAGCTCAGGAAGCAGTGGGAGGATAAGTACTGTTGTGGGCTTATCAGCTGAGTTAAAAGATGCATCAGCCCAGCAAGCTGCAAGCAGCTGGATGTACCCTGCACAATGGAGTGAATGAGGCAATGAAGTAATCAGTTGAACAGGGAGATATTGCCACGTATTTTCAGTGGGTTTTTTTTGCAGATTTCCTGGGAGACTTCTGTATTTGAGCTGCCTTTTGCTATTGAATGCAAGGTTGTGTGCCATCTGGGCAATAGATTAGTATCTACAGTTGAATGAGATCATACCTTCCAGAAAGCACAAAACAACTTGGAGAGGTGAATTGGTCTTGATATAGTAATTTGCATAATATGAAACTTAATCCTGTAAAATGCTGTGCCCTTGGAATTAAGCATGTCCAAGCTGAACATCCAAGCAAACCCTCAGTGCCTTTCAGGGACAGATGTTCTCTGTGAAGAGAGCTTTTCATGAAAACTGCATTTTTTTTAACTCCTTTAGCCTCTGAATATAGTAACTCACTCTTTTCACCTGTATTTAAATCCCGCACTGGCCTTTCTGCACAGAGATGGATTAACCTTTTGAAAGGAAAAGGAGAAGGGATACAGAAATTTCTGTGAAAGACTACTACATGCACAGAGCCTAAACAAATATAAGAAGCAACACCTATATCAGTATTAGTACAGTTTACAGAAGAGTGTTTGCCAGTAAAGAATGCTGTTTTCCAAAATGGAGTTATTTATTGCAAGTTGTGTCCAGATTACTGAGATGCATCTGCTGTAAACTTTAACATAGAACTTGTTCTTTCAACGTAATGTTCTCTCTTTGTATACATTACACTGCTCTTTAAATACATAATTCAGAATATTGGAGGAGAGGTGGGACAGAATCACACAACAAATTAATCCTCACCCAGATTCACCTCATGTTGTTACACGTGACAAACTGTACAGCTGAGGGTTGTGGTGCGAATCTGATAACATCATTTTTTAGAGATGCGATCCTCAAATAGAACAAGAGTTGATCTTGTTTCAGGTGTTTACCTGCTCCCTTCTTTCTGTTGGACCAGGGCTACTCTGCTTAACTTGAGGAAGCAGTCAAAAACTTCAGCCTTCTATTGATCTGCATTTTGCAGAATACAGATTAAAAGAAATTGTTGTAATCATCTGGTCTTAAAATTTACAACTATGCTGATAGGTAGTTTCCATACAAGGAAAGATGGGATAACTGACCTTGTTACAGCAGGTTTAACTTGCTAGAGATAAAACCTTAATGTAAAGTGACGTTCTGCAAGTAACAACACTCTGGCAGGGCAAATGACCTAAGGAGCTTCTTGAGCACTATATCACATGTGTCAAAGAGATATTTTCAACATAATCTGCATCAATCATGAGAGGGGGTGCTAGATTATTTGTGTGTGTGGGGGGGAAATCCCTCCTTCCCTCTTCATGAACTGTTTCTTGTGAAGAATATGGCCAAAATGAAAGGTCATTCAGCGATCCTAGAGAAAAGTTAACATCTGTTCTCATGTGAAGAGCATGCCAAAGCTGTTTTCTTGCTGGAGACAGATCACAAAGTGTTTTGTATACCTATGAGCTGGTGAAGACAGAAGACAAGGTCTCCTTTAAAAAGGCAGTTTGAGAGGCAGGGTGTTAACTTGCAGAAATAAGGTGCAGGTTGATCTGTCATGCACACAGCAGGACTGCAGGATGTTATCAATTTTAGCTCCAAGATCTATAGTGGAACTCCTCAGGGTTTGATCCACTGACCAGGGGACAGGTAGCTTCACATACCTTTATAGTATACCTACTTATTTGCAAATGTTGGCTCACTAGAGCCCAGGGAAAGCCACTATCAGTGTTCACACCTACCTCACATGTTTGAGAATCAAACTCACTTTTTTAAACACTTCCAGCTTCACTTTGCTGTGAGGGAAGAAACCTGAAGTTTTATACCTAAACATTTAGACTACTGCACTGACTGCAAAGGAACAGATGCCCTTGCCAGATCAGATGCCCTCCAGACTGGCTCTTCTATTGCTCTGAAATCTAGTTACCCTGAAAGTCTGTGGAGCAAGGATGACTTGCAGTGGTCGGGAATCAAGGGTGCTGGCTTGTCTTGGGGAGCTTCTCTGCAGAATCTTTCTTTCTTCAAGGGATGCTGCACAAGGATTACAAGAGTAACCACATTTGAAAATTGCTTGCTGGAATTCATGACACCTGGAAGGATATGGAAATTTGTTTTGCCTCATGCCTCTATGCCTTTAGCCAGAGCATGCCACAATCATCAAAAATTAAAGCAAGGAGTCCCCGTACGGCCTCCCTGCCTACACAGGGTGATCTCTATTCCCTCCCCAACTGAGATCCAGTCAGTTGCCATTCTGAGAAAGATCACAAGCTGTTTCTGGGACAAGGAGAGTAGAGAGCTGCCTGGAAAAAGCTATGGTTCTGTTGGCTGCTCTCTTTGGATTCCACCTTTTTCTAAGTGGTCTGAAAGACCTGTTACAGCTCCAGTTGGCTTACAGAAACGTAGCTAACAGCAGCTTCCCGTTCTCATGTTGTGCTTCACCTCTCATACCAGTGCAGTCTCCACCTTTAAGAGAGCCCTGCCAGACTTCTACTGTGATTAGATTCTCCTGCACATCACTGAAGTGGCCAATGACTGCGGGCTGGCTCCCTCCATCATTGATTCAATCTCACCTCTTGCCAAACTGGCTTCTGCAGCCAAGGAACAGGATCTACAAACACAGTATTATTCCTGGCAGGAGGAACAGCATCTCTGTGGAAAAGGACATGCAAGAGAATCACAAAAGTGCTATTTAAAAACATAACTTGTGAAACTCTGACAGGGTGGGATCATTTGCTTGCTAAGGTACCCAAAGTAACAAAGTGTTGAATTTACAGGTGCCCAGCGCTTAGAATTAGAGACTGATGTAGGTTTGAAGGGACCTCTGGAGATCATCTGGTCTAGACCTGCCTTACAAGTGTGGCCAACCTCAAAGTTTCATGAAGTTGCTGAAGGCTTAGGGAAACCTAAGGGAAGATAACAAAAAAACATCATGGAAATAGTTAAGGCTCAGCTTGAGGCAGGTTATGATTATGAAACTTTAATAATATACATCATCTAGTTTCAAATTCAGGTTAAATGGGACTGTTGGAACCTTGGAGCAGCTCAGTTACTATAGCTGTCATATGCATTCAACAAGCCATGCCCGTCTCCTCCTACTGCATAATATTTGTGAAGTTACTCCATCAAAACAAAGTCCTTTATAATCAATTTATCATGTATTCTGGGAACAAAAAAATTCTTCGGAGGACCTACTTGAGTTATTGCTGAAGTTTTTATGGTAAGTGATGTATTTGGGGGTTGGGTTTTTTAAGCATACAGAGTTTCCATTCTTTTTGTACTTTTGCAGTGGTTTTGGACATTTGGTGATTTGCAATGGAAGTGCAGTGCAGATCATTTGCATCCAACAAAAGATAAATACATGTAAACATATGTCAAGGGAAAAGGTACTTACAGTAGCATGGTCTCTGTCTGCAGATTCTGCATGCAATAAGCGCTCTTCTACTACACAGTGGCATGACAATCAGCGTTTTATTCGTTGTTCAGCACCATCTTGCATATTTCTTCCCTCAGCTTTTACAAGCCAAAAACCAAATTAGAATCTGGTTTCAGATTGCCTTGAATTAATCTGAAGCTATAAAAAGAGACCACTCGAAGAAACAGTTTTTAGGTAAACAAATGGGATTTGCAAGCCCATGCAGTTTTTGTTGACTAGTATATATTAAAATGATAAACAGCAGTCAGCATTAAAAGCAAATGCTTTATAAGAGCAGTAAATCATGCTTTCAACAGTTTTGCGCAATTGAAAAAAATCTATTAAGAAGGAGACTAATTTTTAGGATGCACCTATAATTATCAGAAGAGAAGTTGCAGGGTCCAGTAATCCATCACAAAAATTTATTTTGTTAATTACAAAAAGCTTCCTATGCCCTTGGCAAGATTGTAGATTTGGTTTAGAAGGAATACTTTGGTATAAAGTCAGAAAGTGTTCATCAATTTTGGTATCTGACATTCAGAGTTTAAAGCCTCCTGCTAAATCAGTACTGCAAGTTGATAGGTATTTCCTTTTCTTCGGCATGGTAAAGTTTCTGCCTTCCAGCACCCAGGTTGTGTAGAAAAATCACTTCACTTGTCTAAACCCAGTTCTTATCCACAGGAAACACAGATCTGCAGAGCATTTTCCAAGTGTTGGAAGGCTGTACTATTTCCTAGTAAGGCTAGAAGTAGACAACCTGAAGTATGACATAATAATTCCCAAGCAAAATGAACTTCATTTAAAAATAAATCTTGAGATTGTTACAGTATTCTAAAGCAGAAATATACCATCTGATTCATGTAATACAGACATGGTTCATTGCTTTTGGTTCACTGTCCACAGAAGACAACAAACGCTACCCTCCAGCATTTTTGAAATATCATACTTGACCAGTAGGGCTTTCTATTTTGGAATTTTAGAAAACACTTTCTGAGATGCCTCTTATCTCTGAATGAACCAGAAATACCCTGTTAGTGCACTGCTGCTGTCCTCCCACCCCAGCCCCTGAAGGGAAAAAGATTTTTGGTCACTCCAGCTTAACCATCGTTAACAATCAGATGTGTTTCTCAGAGCAGGAGCTCTGTACTTATTCAAAAATAGCCCTTTTCAGATATGTCAGGTTAGATATAGGCAATAACTCATTATTACTGGCCAACCAAAGGGTCAATGCTTTAAATAACTGTACACATCTTATAAACATTTCAGTGGAAGAGCACATCCATTTGTTATTGTGAATACCACACTAGCATTTATGCAATGTTCATTGTCTCTGTGACCTTAAATCTCATCAAGTGTTCAAGTCTCCTCCAGAAGCAAGTGCTGAACAGTCAGGCTAAAGGAGTACTTAAAAGCCCAATTACGAAAAACAAAAACAAACAAACAAACAAAAAAACAGCTTAAGGGAGGTCAAGCACTTTCTCTCATCTTCTTTTGCTGCCATCCTGCTGGAATCTCCATCTTCTTTCAGACTCATACCGTCTTTTCTTGTTAGAAACTCTTTTCCAAAACACCCTATAGTCCAATTCAGAGGTTTTTTGCCTCCCTTTCTGGCCTCATGTCTTCTTACTGCTCAGTTTCTGTCTGTGCAGGTGTGTCTCAATCTCTTGCTTGAAAACAAGCATCCCGAGCTGGCTATGAGAAGCCTCATTCATGGCCTTGGATTGCATGCACATTTTGTATTGCTCTGGGGTCAGCTCATCCGGACATTGCTTTTCATGCCACAGGTGGAAGAGACCCCTGACAGGTGTTCGGATCACGATGAGGTTGCTGTGAAGGTATTTGCGGTACAGATGTACATCTTCACCACCCCAGCCTTTAATGTCCAGATCAAAGCCACCTGACACAAACAAAATCCAAAATAAAACTAGAAATGTTTACTAGCAAACTCAATGCTATTAATTGCACTACAGCTGTTCTCTGGCTACAGTCAGCCCTTAAGACCAGTCATACTTTCTGCCAACATCAAAGTGTCCAAATTTCTTAGCTTCAGATCTTTCATTATCGGACAAAATTGCTTTATTTATATTGAGCAGCGCTTAGATACTGGTAACTTCTATGGCACCTAGGAATAGTCTGAACGTCTAACCAGAGCACTGCTGCAAATTAGAGACATAGACACACTGGCCAAGGAAGGGGAAGCTGATCACAATTTTCTATGTTTCAGTAAAAAGGCAGATGTATGGGAGTATATTTTTCTTACCTATGTTGATAAAATCAGATCTGTACTGGCAAGTCATCCCAAAACCAAAGTCTCTCCAAAATCCAGTTTCTTTTTTAATAATCTGCATGGAGGGAAAGGAATATTTATATGGCAGCAGAAATGCTTTCCATGTGAGCAGCAGACAAGTCCCTGAATGTGGTCAGAAATAGAGGCAACCGTCCTTTTATTCTTCCCCACATGGAAGAATACATGTACATCCATGGCTGGTCCTGGACCAGTTTTTGTAGATACCCATTGTATGATTCTGCCCCAAAAGAACAGCCATGTCATTAGCTATCATGGATAAACCCCTTGATCTGTAATAATCAGGTTTCACTCCACTCCTGCTGTTGTAGACCAAGTGGAGCATTATCACATCACTCTCTGGAGTTTGGTTTTTCACAGGCAAAACGTCCTCCAAAATCGTTAGTTTCTCTGGGATTCAAACCTGACTTAAGAAACAGACTGGCAAGCCCAGGAAGCCAGACCCTGCTGTAAAGCAGATGGTGGCATCTGGATTGTGGACCACAAGAGCTCTGGAAGAAAAGAGTGGTTCTAATCTGATCACACAACTGACAGCTTTTTTATTACCTTAATTTTGGCAAAAATTAGGAAAGTGGTAAGAATAGTTTTCCATTACAGAACTGCTAAATCCACCTAAAATTGAAGTCCAGAACTGTTAGGTGGTAGTTATATATCCCATAAAAGCCTTTGTACTAATGAACATGCAGTCTACGCTACTGAGATGAACCATGACAACATTGTGTATTACAGGTAGAAAATCAGAGCAGAGGGAAACCATGGCTATCATTTTCAAAAGCAGATATCCAAGTATAGGTCCCTAAGGTGATAATTCATGTGTGTGAGTGACCTAATCCAGTCTAGACATCCAAGAGCTTCAAGGGACTGGGACAGGTATTTGAATCGTCTAAGCAAGTCAGCAGTACTTCACTCTTGAAGGTGTGTTTACAAACCTACCCCGTAGCAGCTATTTTTGAAAACTTTGGCTTCACTTGTGACAAAGTTACAGAAAATGAGGAGACAGAATTTCCCTTTCTGCATTTACAAATCCCAGCATTTTGTTTACCAAAAAATCCTCTTTCAAAATAGTCTCTCCTGATTTCTTGCTCATGCCTCCCCTTTTTGTTCATAACCCTTGTCACTTCAATGGTTTCTTTTTTTTTTTATTTTACTGCTCACATTGCTCTCCTTTCTTTTCTCATTTCTCCTTTCCTTGAAAAAATCAAGCCACTGAAGAAGCCAATTAAAAGGAAACAAGATTGTATCTGTCAGGTCTGCACTGTAACAAGAAATCTCCATAATGATGCCCTTACAGCAAGCTACTCGTATGCATTAGCATTATTATTTCCCATTAGTGCAAGTGGCTGCTGCTGCACAAATCAAATTCTTTCAAAGATTTCTGAAGGCTTTTTTTTTTTTTTTCTTAGCAGCCTGAGTACCAGGACAGAGAGCTAACACTGTCTTGCTTTAATGGCATAGACCTGGCCTCATGCCTGGGAACTAATGTGGGCTGAAAATATAAAAATCTACATCAAAATGAGATTGGCAGTACTTCTTTAAATCAAGAAGCTTTTCTCACATAAGCATCACATTCTATGATTCAAATAGTAGCTACAAATATTTGCAGAATCCTGACAACATACTTTGTGGATTTTATGCTAGCTTGAGAGCTAAACTCTATTTCATTTCCTAAACACAGTGCTTACAAGCCTGAGGATCCCTGATGGACTCTCACCAGAGAGAGAAAAGCTAACATGAATCCCATGGTATTATCAGAACAAGTTTCTTCCGAGGAGGAAACCCCACAGTGAACCTCTTGTCTGTGTGCTCTGCTTCTTCCTCACAACAGCTTCCTCCTCATCAAGGAGATTCACCTGGGTTTAACTACATGTTTTAATCATACGCCTTATGGCAAAGTTTTTAGAAATAATGCTTTGTTCTCACACCAAAAATCAGCTGGTGAGATGGAAATCAGTGGAGTTATGCGGTGTTGTATCAGTGCCAGATTAAAGCCAGAAGGGAAGCTCCAAGCACATCATTTGACTCAGACAATGTCGTACACTTCAGAAACACGCTGTCTGCTCGCAGGCAGATTAATCATGAACTGTGGGATGGGAAAAGCCACTGCATGTGTTCAAGTAAGTGAGGGAATAACTGTGACAGCCCTTGGAATTCTGTTTTCACTGACTCATCTGAGGATAGCTATGCTTTTTACAAATGTCAGCTCTTCAAGATGCAAGCAAAGAAACTATTCAGTGCAAAGAAGAAATAAGAGCAAGATCAGGGACTTTTACCACAAGACCAGCACACCAGGGAGGAATTGTTCACCAATTAGCAAAACTCTTCTGGTAGAGAAGCAGATATGGTTTAAATTCTTAGGTTCCATGTATAAAACATCAAACAAGGGTTAAAATAAATGGTACTGAGATACTTCCCTGTGAAGCGTAACTGCAGAACTCACAGTAAGGTGACTGCAGTAGTTAATTTTGTCTGTGTGATAGTCACTGTGCACAAGCAATAGGGAAATGCCACACAAGAGCACATATACCTTTAGAAAATGCTTTGTCCAAACAAAAGCAGGCATTCAGAGAAGCATGTACTTACCAGCTGCTGTTCTAAAGATGGGATGGAATCATGGTGGCCATAAATTATACTGGGATTATACTGGCTGAAGAGAACGGGATAAAACACCTTCTTCCCTGGAAATGACAATGGGTTTTGGTTTTTTTAAGCGGTATAAAACACACTTCTACCTCTTACAAGATGCTGGCCAGGCCAGACCAAATCCAGACAAAGTCACACAAGTTTTGGACTGAGCCTATGTTTTTTGATGAAAATGTGAGGATATAATTAAGAAAAAGATCCTGTTCCAGAAATGCCAGATGCTGAAGGGAAGAAATTGAATCACAGTGGGAGCAGGAGTGTTAAAATCTTTCAAAAGCCAACCAGCAATGGAATTTTTATACGTCTTCATTAGTTCTCTAAGTTTCAAGAATGATTTACAGCAGCTTCATTACCAATTCAAAGGCAAGGATACTCTGGTGAAGGCTGTTATATAATGGGTAAAAATCTGTTGAAAGACAATGCACTTCATGAGTAGCAGTACCTGGCTGTGTGTTCAGTCTACAGGAGTTCAGGAATTCAGCTGTGAAGTATATGTCCACGTCGCAAAAAAAGAGAACAACATTGTTTCCTTTCCAAAATCGAGCACCAACATCTAATCCTTTGCCTCTGGAAAATTCTTCGTTCAACTGGATGAACGTGAAGTTCTTGAAGTTGGCTGACCTAGAAGGAAAATATTCAGCAACTTACCCTTTCCTTCCAGCTCTTAATACAAGTCGGGGCAGGAACCCAATATGAAATAATTAACCTAGAAATCTGTAGTATCACAGTTCTGAGAGCAGTTTGAGGGAAGAATTGTTCTCTGAGTCTTGAGGAGATTTTCACTATGTCCACATTCAGAGCTTGACCTGTGTACTCCTAAGGTAGCATTATTGTCACAGACATTCTCTGGGCAGACCTCACAAAAATCGCAACAATGCTTAGATGGACAAAAATATTTTTAGTAGGCAAAAATAAAATACATATGGACCTATTATTGTATCTATACAAGGGTCTTCTTCCCACATGGAGATGATAACAAAAGGCTACACTGCCACATGATCTTGACGAACACAGCTATGCAAGCAAACACAATACACCAGACCTGGCCAAAATCATCTAGTTCCTGTGTGCTCTACTGAAATTGTTTGCACCTGCCTTTGGAAGTGAACTTTCAGTCCTAACAGTTAAAGCCAATTTCAAAAGCACTAAAGAAATTATCAACATGGAAAAAAGACAAAAAAAAAAGCTGCACTGAGGTAAATGCAGTAAAATCTGCTTTGTGGTTCTAAAAATCAACATCACAAAACCACAGATATGGGACTGTCAGTGTAACGCCATTTTTATCTGATACAAAGGAAGGAAAGCATTTTCTCCAATGCACTTCAGAACTTTTTGGCACAACTACAAGTCTGGACAGCTATGTAGTCTCCAATTTATGGCACGATCGCTGTGTATGAACAGCACACATCAGATATTCAGGTACTTACTTGGAGGTATTTTCAAGTATCGATTTGACTTCATTCATTTGTTCTTTTCCAAAGTAAACTACAGTGAGGTGAATTCTCCCATCCTGCTGCATTCCCATTTCCCTAGAGAAGAGAGACAGATTTGTGAGTAGTCCCAGAAGTTAGCTTTCTTCAATAACCTACACCCACTGGAGAAGGCAGAGTAGGGTGAACGTTGGAAGGCATTCCTGGGAGCACAATTCATTGACAGAGATCCTTGTCCTGACAAAGGAGCTCACTGCCTCTGTTAGATGGGACAGAAAATTTGTCTTTCAGACAGATTAGGAAAAAACTCTCTAAGTGGTGTTCATTATGTTAACAGGAGGACACTCTTTTAAGAGGCCATCCAGCCCCAGAAAGAATGATCAGGTAGGCAATAACTCCATCACTTAGGAGAATATAAGGGGGATTTTAAAGAAGCGATACATACCCTGCTTCTTAACCTTGATTTTTTGTAACAGATATTCCAGACTTCAGATCTTTGGTGTTTTGTTAAGAAACATTTACTAAAATCTAAGTATCAACTGGAGATCAAGCCAGCAGCCTCAGGGTAGAACTAATCTGAACTAATGGTAGGCATCATGCCTCACTTGCACAAAGTTTAGTCAGCAAGAGTTCATCTATAATCAGCAGAGAGATCAGCATGACCAGAGGGTGATTTCTCCCATTCTAAACCAAGCATCTATCAGATGGCAAATTTAGACAAGGAGCCTATTTTTAGATGGCTGTAATTGAGCAAAACAAATCCCATTGTAAGAGTCACTATCTGTTGCTAACAAAGCCTTTTCTGGGCAGCTATTTAAAACTACATCTCAATTAAAATCTCTCTCCAAACATCATCTCTCTGCTGAAAAATAAAAGAAGATTAAAAGTAACTACCCCGAAAGTTCAAACAAATTTCTTTCTTGCCTCTTACCGCCTTAATCTTTTCTCTAATAGAGAAGCAAAGCGTCTGGGGGCACTAATTCCCTTTTTTCTTAGAAATGTTCCTTTGCAATTAATGGCATGAAATTCTCACATTGCCACAGTGGAGTGTGCCCCAACAAAACACATTGAGACACATAAGCCAGGTACATGCAAATCAGAAACCCTGATGACCAGAATATAACTGCTTTTACTGCTAATCACAATGCATTAAGCAGCCAAATGCCTTTCAGTCTCTGTAATCTTAAAAATTACTTTAGTGGTGCAATGAAATGTTAAGTAAAAGTAGCATGATTTTTACTGAGTTGAGGCCTTGATAATTCCTGAAGTTGCATCTTACTTTCCAAGTAAGAAAAAGCAAAGGCAGCACTGGAATGGAAACCCACCTGAAATTCTGCATGAATTGCCGAAATTTGCTGGCTCTCTTGGCCAATGGCACAATGACATTAATAAGTGTGTCAGCCATATTGACATTTTCATTTTTCACTTTCATTACAGGACCGAATGGCCGGAATAAAACAATCTTCTTGAACTGATGTTTTGTGTCTCCTTTGAAAGTCAGCTCATACAATGTGCCTTTGTCTTTTTCTGTGCGGTAGATCCCTGCATGAAAACAAGAGAGGAGATTTTGGATTAAAGTTGGGCTCCTGGGGGAAAAAAAAGGATACAGTCTTCATGTATTACAACTAAGCTAAAAAGGCAGCAGAGGCATGAGATATTTACTTTTAAACCAGTACACAATCAACCATCGTTTGGAGGAGGCTGTCGCTCTGGCAGGGACACAGTCCTGCGTTGCAGGAGCTATTTGGTATTCTCGCAGGCACTTTCCTAGGCTTGGCTGAGTTACAAACCCCTGAAGGTTACCAATTGCTCACACTCAGTAGAACCCAGCAGACATACTGTCCTTATTTTTCAGACTGTTCCAATTGCACACTGCAGGCGTGCATGGTAATGGTGATGCAGAGAGGCTGCGAAAGGCAGCCTGCCTCTCTGCAATATGAGTGATTAGGCCATCTCCCAGAAAAGCAATTTCCTGATTGGCACATTAATTTTCTCCTGTCTGGGAGATTCTCTGGAAAGTCCCCTAATAAAACTACACAAGTAAGCCCCAGCAGCCATCAACTTCACCCGTGGCCAATCAGGACATAATTCTCCTGTTGCTCAACTCTCAAGAGACTTTTCTTTGCGGCAGTGATGCCCACTCCGGGGCGAGTAATGGTCTGCAAGGGTGACACTATGGAGTTTGTCAGAGGCTAGACCCAGGACACAATCCTGGAGACTGCATTAGACAATCTCCAAGGATATTTAATTCATACAAGCATGTATTGATTTCCTGTATGGAGTGAACTTTTAACATACTCGATGGGTGAAACTGGTCCCATGCTGAAAGCTGCATGAACTATAAAAGTTTTGGTCATGGCCCACTGAAACACTATTCTGATACCTTAATTGAGATAAAGTTAGCAAAAAGGCTATAGATTTTACCCACTCTAAATGACACTTCAGTCCCTACGGTGCATACTGAAATGAATTTTTTTCATAGTTAGATCCATTAGGTTTAAGAAGGAATAATTAAATGTTAATTCTAAGGACTTTTTAAGCCACTGTAAATACCCTAACAACTTCATCACTAGAAGAGTATAATTACGTTGCCTTCCATCTCCTGTAGAAGCTCAAGAGACAAGGAAAACATGTCTGGAAGAAAACTCTTTTACTTGTTTCTTCTTTTTTCTCCCTATCTGGTTATAAAGAACAATTTGACCAAAATAACGCCTTTTATTTTTTTTATTTTTTTTTCTTAGTCATTCCCTGATACGTAGCATTGCTGTGCATCTGATCCATAGACTGTCAGCTCTGTCTGTATTTCTTGTGAAGGTCTGGGTCAAAAGTTTCTTTGAACACCAAAGTGACATAAGCTCTTCATCTTGTATTGTAGCTTTTACATTGGTATGTCCAGAACATCCAAAAGATTAATGAGGTGTGATTTTATCTGGCCAGACTTCTGTGGACTGTCTTATCTTCACTGTCATTGGGTAAATGTTTTAATCATAATGAATACTTCAGTTGGTTAATACTATATGCACATTTACTGATCTGTTATCCACTTTGTGTTTTATTTTTAATATATGCTGATTCAACAAATGTTCCAATCCTCCCTCCAGCATAGCAGATGAATCTAGTGAGATAGCAGCTGCATCATTCTTTTACTGCCAATCTTTTAAAGCTGTGCCCTTGACTCTCCCTAGCTTTCTCTGTATAGTCTGCCCAAGGTGCAGAGCATGAACTGCATTTGTTACTGAACTTGACCCTGCACTTGAGATCACCTAATAGTGCCTGCATTTCCTCCTCGTAGTGGCCAGAGGATGGAAATCTGGGCCTTTGAATTCTGCTCACCCATTCATTCTTACAGAAGGCCTGCTGATCATCTGAGTGTGTGGCGGGGTGCACTCAGGCAGTTTTTGAACGCAGGTCTTGCCAAGGAAGTCTGTATTGTGGAAGGTTACGGTAGCCTTTTGACATTAAGCTAAAAACATCTAAATAAAATCTGATTTGCATTTTCTCTAGAGAGAAATAGATAGGACTGTTTCACATGTTTGACATAGTGCACTGACATTTTTCATAATAACAAAGATCTAAGTTAAATTAACCAATTTAATAATATCTACTACACAACATCTCAAAGTCTTTGCTTCTACATCCTTTTCTACCACAGTAAAGAAACAATGACATCACAAATGTGACTTCCCCAGAGATATGTACTACATTTGTGGAATAAAGAAAGCTTTCCCAAATAAGCAAGGAGCACCTTAAAGCAGAATTCGTGCTGTAACTCAAGGGGTCCCTCCTAGTGCCATACACACATCAACAGAGGCAGCTTCTAACCTGCAGTTTTATTCTTGTTCAGGACTTCTACTACAGCTAAAAACAAGCACCTTAGGTGAAGGCAAGATTCCCTTGGGGAAGATGGTAATCCAATAATTTATAATCCTAACATTTTATCTTTAAGATAATTATATGCAAGCAATTAAATATTGTTATTCTTGATGCACATTTGAACTATGTTTTCCTTTTGAAGCATCTTCTTTCCTTTTTTAAGCATCTTCATTTTAGAAGCAGAGAACAAAGTGATTTGCTCAAAGTCAGGCAGTGAGCCTTGGAAATAAGCCTGAATGTCTTGAGTCACTCTGGGGACTCACCTAGCATAACATCCTGCCTTTCACATGATTTTTCCATTTCTAAAGGCACTACTTTGTCATCAAGACTATTTACGTGATTCAGAAAGATACATCAAGCAGCCTCAATTGTAAGAGCTGAGCTACGAGGAGGGGGAAAAAGTAGTCTCAAAAAAATTAAAAGAAAAATCCTTTTCCTGAAAAGGTTGGTCCTGAAACAAAAGCCTTGGAAAGCATGCAAAGCCTGGATGTTCACTATGGATAAAAGAGGGTTAATTGATAATCTATTGCTCCCATTACAGCAGCTATGTTTCAGAATATGCACCATTCCTTTCAGAGGCAGGGAGAAAAGTCAAAGCCTTTGGAAACCCAATGTAAAAAAGTGAACAAGAGCTTTGGGTCAGCAGAGAAATTGGCCCTAAAATGATGGAAAAGGACAAGTAAAGCAAAAAAAGACCTGGACTGAAGGGTTGACTAAAGAGGGGTAAATGTCCAGTCTTCAAAGCAGCAATTCCCAGAGCTCTCTGAAGTAATGGAAAATACCTGATCTCTATTCAGCAGGGCAGGCTAACAAGTTTTGGAGATCTACATGGAACTGGTAACTAGCGATCAGCCACACAACCTTAACAGAAGGCTGTTGAGTGGGTGACAATTTTAGCCTCAGTTCCACAGAGCAAAGGTTTCAGGTCTTCCACTGTCAATAGAAACACCACCTGGACCCATGCTCATTACTTATATTCCGTTAGATGTTGTAGGAGCCATTGTTAGGACGTGTCAGCATTCATTGTCCCCATTTTAACTCGATATTACAGTGGTCTTCCCACTTCACATGCAGTAAAACACAGCATCTTATCCTTTGAGGAAGCGCGTCATCCTTTCTCCCAGTAAGCTTCCAGGGCAAAACTGCAGCAGGTAGCCCACCACCAGTAGCTGCCAATTTGAGAAAGCAGAGCTACTCCTTTTCGTTTGTCTCTGAGACCTGAAAGTTCCAGTCACTAGACAGCCACGTACTTCAGGTAGGAAAACTTACGATACAGCATATTTGACAGTGCCATGGCAGGGCATTTCTGAAGCAATCCAACGATTTTCTGGAACTGTTCCTGTTGGGAATGAGTATCACCAGACAGTGGTTGCATTCACTTTTGGAACAAACTGCTCGGGTTTGTCAGACTCTCCAAATTATTATCTCCATCTTTGAGAATATGAATGACTTCCAAATCTATTCAGCTCTGCGGCAATTTATATAAATTAATGACCAGACCTGTTATACTGCCCACTGAGCAACTGGCTTTCTATTGGAAACAAAGCAGTCCTTTGCCTGCTTATAACACACAGAAATTCCTGATCTTTTCCATGTTGTTTCTTACTAACTCCTCATGGCAGAAAACCAGGGAACTTGGTATAGAAGTGGGAGGAATAAGGGGGAGAGGGAAGGATTATAGCAGCAGAACCAACCCAAGTGCCTCCGTGAAGAGAGAGGCAGAGCAGAGCAGCAGCCAGATGGATATGTTTCAGGCCCCAGGGAGAAGGTGTGGTTCTCTTGGTTTTGAATAAGAAAAAATGGAAAATTCCACCACGTGTCAGCTATTACTCCTGGAAGGAGAACTGTCTGAGAATCCTATCCAAATTTCATGTAACAGAAAATCTGCTGAGAAGTTTAGCTCAGATGTAAGGTACTAGGGTCACAGTCTAATTCCCACGCACAAGTGGTTCTGTCTAGAAACTGTGGAGGATGCAACACTTATTTTAAGAGATCCCAGCCACACAGACAAAACATTTCTTCTTAAATGTAAGAAGTGTTCAAAGAAGCATTTTCCCTCTGCAAAGACAAGAATAAAGGCACGAAATGGAAAAGAGGAAGAGATACAGACCCTAATCAAATTTATTGTACCACACCACCACCCTGCTTCTTCACATATGTTAGCAATGAACTAGTATGAGTGATAGCAAGCACCAGATGTGACCCACAAGAATAGAAAAATCGACACAAGAGGCCCAAGCAAACAAGATTAACTTGCACCACTCGATATGCTAGTAAGACTCGGGATCAGCAACACACTTGAGTGAAGCCGGTGTCAAAGGATGTATAGGGCAGAAACAAAGACACAATTCTCACATATCAAGAGTAGCAGTTCAGGTTTTGAATCCTGTCTCTGGCCCTCATTACCTGATTTTTATTTCAGCACATCCCTCCTGCTCAACCTTAAGATGAGGGCAGCAGCCCCACCTTTAACATAAGAGATGCATGCAGCTTTTGTGTGCTGTTATTGCTAACGCAGCTGAAAGAAAAAAAGCTTACGGGGTTAAGTGGTATGACTTTCAGTGCAGACTCGAGCCACATCTCCCAGAAAGCTCCAGCTACTCTGGGCAGTTCCAGAAAATGAAAAGAGCTGGCTTTGCCGGCTGGGTAACGTCACTCACGGTTGTTGTGTTGCTGGATTGGTACGAAGCTGCCAGAAGCTGCCATGGAATCCAGCCTGTTACTAACTTCTTGTGTAGGCAGTGGCACCTGCAAGAGCACTGTCTCCAAAACAATTTCTGAGTCCAAACCATATTTGAAATGCAGAATTGGAAGAGAAAAATCAGTTCTCCCTTCTCCTGCTCAAGTTACACAGAGCAATGGATTTGTTTGGGCTTTGATCAGCAGTTTTTGCCCGTCTTGGAGAATGGAGGATGGGGGAAAAGGGACTGCCAAGAGATGTCAGAGGCTTCCAAAGGAACTCCTCAGGGAAATCTTCTGCCAAGTCAGCTCTTTGTTTCCAGTCCTGATGCATGGATCCTTGTATTTGCAAATCAGTTTTCACTGCTGAGTAAGAATCATAGAATCATAGAATCATAGAATCATAGAATGGTTTGGGTTGGAAAGGACCTCAAAGATCATCTAGTTCCAAACCCCCTGAGAATGAGAATTTGTTACCTTGCACCTACAGAAGCAAGGGCCTACCCTGCAGGGGAGGACACAAAGAAGGTTTCTTGAACTCAGACTAAGCTGTATGTAGGGCTCCAGTTTCTTGAGCTCTGAGTCACATGCAGGACTTCCTCCCTCTGGATTATTTTGCCATGGTATGTGAAAGCCAACAAGGCCGTTACTGCATGAAGAACCTCCACAGAACCAGCACTGCAGTGTGCATCCCTTCCCCATGCCTTTCTGCACATCAGATTCTGCCTTTTTCCCCAAGGATAGCACTGGTACCTGGGAAAAGACACTTGATTCTGCAAAAAGGCAGGCTCTAAAGGCTTGTATGGCAGGAAACTTCTCCTCCTTTCCCCTCACCCTCTCCCCATGAAAAAGCTGGTGCCAAACAGTCATACATGCTTGTTCAGCTCCTATAATAAACAGTAGAAACATATTTTGAAATGATAAACCAAACAACAACAGAAAGGAGGAGACTGGAAGCACGTAGCTCTGTGATGCATTCAAATGCTGGCAGCCAGCAGCACTTCCCAGTTCCCTGCCCATGCCCTGGTCCCATGTCTGAACATGAGGAATTTGATGTGGAAGAAGTACCTGGACCAGATGGGAGCCAGGACTTGCCTCAACAAGGTCTCCACAGTCTGAACAACTCGTGTCCCTGCTGTGGGAGGCACCTGCCCAACTGGCAGGTATATCCTGGCACGGTGTCAAACCGACTGTCTTTTCACCATGATCACCAGAGAAACATATAGAGAGAGTGGAAATGAACAACTGGCCATTGCGCAACACAATAGTTTGTCCCCATCACATGGCGTATGCATTTTGCTCTGCTCTATTCATAAATGTTAGATGAAGAAAACAATCCACAGTAAAATCACTAGTGATTTGGGATAAGCGCATTAGGGCAATCATTCCATAAAAGGTAGGCATCTTACCCACATGCCCTCTAAGTCTGCAGCAGAAGCACCTGAGGATGAGGAAGACAAGTTTTTCCTCCTATACTGAATTTAGTTAGATCAGCTGTGGCTTAAATCTCACCTACAGGCAACACTATTGAACAACAAGCAGGGAATATGCCAGTTCCTATGAAGTGAAACTAGAACAGCCATATTAAAAGTAAAAATGTAGCTCTCATTGAATGGGAAACAGTCATGAGCCCTTGGAAACAAGATCTGTGAAATCTTGTCTCATATCGTGTTTCTGCTGCACATGTTCCTGCCCTTTTAACTCAGAGTTGCTGTGCAGCAGGGGTAACCTGAACAGATATCAACCACAGAGACTTCACAACTCCTGGAATACATCTGGTGCCTCTGGCTGGCTGGGGAAAAGCAGCCTGACTGGAAACAAGTAAGCACTTTGGATTTAGTGACAGAAGATGTGAAGTAAAACTGGTTGCTGTTAAAAGTGGCACTTTAAAAATCCACACTTACTGCCTCAGTATTACATGTGAGGGTAAAGACTGTTTAGCTCATTTTAGAATCCAAGGGCTAAGGTGCACCATTCCTGGAATAGGAGATACCCTGTAAAGGTTAAGTTTTCCTAGTCATTTGAAGTTATAGGTGATACCGGCTGAGTTACTGAGCTCCTTAGCTGTGGTCCTCAAAACCTGTCTTGCCACTCTGACTCTGGCAGAACTGTGCAGGGGGAAGTAAGGGTAATGGAGTTTGGATTTGATCTGCAGTTGTCAGTCTTAACACTGGTAACAGATCTGGGGTTGCAGCCTGGTCATTCACTCCTTGCTTTTTCAGTTCTGAGGCAAGCGCATGACTTGCTGTGAGCGCACATTGGTGGTCACTACAAGAGCCTGGCAGGCTCTGTTGTCACAAAGCCCCATTCCCCAGGAAAGCTGCCATTCTGCAGTTGTGCCTGAGACAGCGTCGCTAGGTCACAGCACTAACGCCGTCCCAGACATCTGTGCTCTGAGGTAACACCCATCTCTCTCAGCAACGCAGTCATACCAGAACCCCTCACCACCACTATGTGGACCTTCCAACCTGCTGTCTGCATACAAACCTTCAACGAAGTCGGAGGCTGTGTATACACGGTGTTTGGCATTGCCGGCCCCCTCTGGATTGTTCAAACTCCCAATAGCTAACTCAATCACCTCTATCAACTCATCTCGCTTATCCTTCCTTACAGGTTTCTCTTCTGGGTGGCGTGTCAGCCCTGTCTCCAGTTGGTACACTTTCTGCAGGGTAAAGCTCTCAAAGGGCACAGCCGCATACTCCGTGGACAGCTTAACACCGCTGTGCACCTCTGCTTTGTCTATTTGGGAACGGAGGAAAGCCAACAGGTTGGCCTGGGCCTTCTCTGAGTTACTGTGGTCAAGCTGAATGTCCAAGGGGTCTGGGTACTGGTCCTGCATGTTCTTAAGCTGCTCGCTCCTGCCCTGGAGCTCAGCCTTCAGCTGGGCAATTTGTTTCTTCAAGCTGATGATGTAATTGCGGTGTTGCTCTTCTCGTTCTTGCAGAATGGCTTCATATCCCTCCTTCGCAGTCGGACTGTGCACCCTGGGCAAGGCAAGCTGCTGGTTGTCACCCTTGGGTGTGCAAGCCAACATATAAACAATAGACACTGAGCAACAGGCCACCACCAGCAGGCCTACAAGTCGGGGGACAAATAGAATAAATCCTCGTCGGAGCATCATTTCTCAAAAAGCAGACTCTAACCCCACACAGGCAACAGTTCTTACATCCATACAGTGCCACTGAGGCCCCTGGACTTGGAGGACTCTTACACAGATGCATGTATGTGCAGAAACTGACTTGTCAGCTCTCTTAAAATGTGTGCTCTGCCTCTATATTGGGCTCTCTCTGGTGTTTACCCAGCAGGACCAAAAGACAAGCTGCGAAGCAGACAGGACATCTCCTGATCCTCATGGCAACACCTAGGCTGCTGCAATGTGATCAGCTGGTGGCTGATGGAGCCTGAGGATCTGAAAGACAAATGACAAGGACACTCATTCAGGCATGTTAGAATTTGGTCATTCAGTCCAGACCATTGAGAATGTTCTAAGAATTTACTTTGTTTCTCAACTCCTCTAGTAGATCTCAGAGCTCTGAAGTGCTTGTGCTAAGACCCAAAAGGTGCCAAGACCCTTACGCAGCAAATCCTGTATGCATGTTTTTAATTTTAGTAACATGATTTGGCCCATTGCCAATGAAAAACTAGCCCAGGCCTCAACGTCTACCATGCTTTAGAAATATTAACAGGTTGTCATCTGGTACTTTCTGGCGAGATGTTAAGGTGCCCAGTTCATCTGAGCAATGCCGGCCCTTCAAGCGTCCTCAACTCTCAGAGCACCCAAATTTTGAAGGCTGTCAGTCCCACAGCTACCGCATACATTTCAGCTTCCAGGCATGTTTTTCCAAAACACCAGGTGGCAAATGAAGCCTGACCTGGAGCAGAAATTTGATAACCAAGAAACCAGAAACTGTTATCAAGGCCAATTGCTGCCACTAACATTGTCTGAGATATCCTACCAGATGCTCCCATGAAGCCCAAAGAACTAGAGACAGGATTTTTTCAGGAACAGTCTTATTCAAAATCCGGGGAAGCTTTGTTTCCATCTGGGAGGCTGTCATCATTGCACACTATGTTATCATTTCAAGGCCCTTTTCTGTTTTTTATAACTTTATAAAAAGTCTTGCAACAATGTACAGTACTACTGTGTTTTCCACATATGCTCTCTGCCCAGGAGCGAAGACCACAGAGGAAGTTTAGGGAAAGCTGGCTTAGGTATTTTTAAAAATAAGAGAAGTTTAAACTGTGAACACTATCATTTTTAGTAAGAATTCCTCAAGTATACTTAGAAACAGGAAAGAAAAATTAGATGACTGAACATGAATATTAATCTAGCTGTAAGCTACATTGAAACAATTGAGCTGAGAACACTACCAGTGGGATTTTCAAAATCCCTCAGTTTTGGCCCAAATCCGTGCCGATGCAAGGAACTTCATCATTTACTCAGTTGACAGTAGACTTATGCCAAAGCTGAGTAACATTCTAGATTACACTGTGACGCTGCATTGTTAGACTCAAGCACAATCAAATTAACCCCTTGATGCTCTCCCCTTGGATGCAAGCGTAACATTATGACACTGCTTTTGACAACAGAGATTCATAGTCCTTTTAGTTATACATCCTTGCTGGCAGACTCTGAAGTAAAAACAGTTTATCTAAGAATAAGAGTTTCAGAGTAATTTTCATTTATTTCTAGTCCTGAGTCAAAGTCTTCTGTAGGACTTTTCATCAACTGCTACATGACTTCCCCCTCCCTGCGTCTTGGTTGACTATTACTCTGTATACAGCAGTTGTGCAGAGATATTTCTGATCATTGAACTGTTAAAAATATTTTATCAGTTTGCAGAATTTCTAGAAAAATAAACAAAAACAAAACACTTTTAGAGTAGGAATTGAGGGGGCTAGAGCAAGCTATAAAAATACTACTGTATTTTTCTCAAATTAACACTGAATGGCTATTACAGTATTTATAGGATTCTCCAGAAAATGTCAGTGTTTTCAAAGGAAGAATTGTTGATGTTGAAGAAAATGTACAAGCAGCAGAAAAAAGCACAGGATGAAGTTGGAGCCCTTACCTTATTGCTGTGATCTCTTTGGAACATCTTGGTCTGCTACAGCTACTTCTCAGCTTGCCACAATCATCTCCTGTTTATCTCCCTTCTTATGCCTTTCCCAGAAAACGCACGTACTATAAAATGCACTGTCAACCTCAGAACACTTCTTCATTGCTTTCACATTTGCCAGCTGCCTACATCTTCAGTCTGTCTCCTGCGTGGTGAAAGGCTGTAGTGGAAACGCTTCCTATGGATGCGCTATGAAAGCTGGCCTCCTGTAATGTAAAGGAGCTTGTCAAAGCAGGGAAAACGAATCTGGGCATTCCTAACTACACAACAGATCTGGCTAGAAGACTGCAAGAAGGTAGTGTGCAGTGAGACAGGGTCAGGAAGTGGTAAGATGTAGTACATAAAACACTGCTGTGCTTGTGTGCTTCACTTCACACAATTAGTCCATTGACTGAATTGGCAGAAGCTGAACATCACTGAAAGGATTAGTTGTGCTAACACGGTATAAACTGAAATTACATCTCAATGGCTTAGATAAACACACAATTTCATTTCTATAAGCAGCAACAGATTCGAGTTTTGGGTAAGGAGCTCTTCAAATGTTGACCTTAAAACATATGTGTGTGTATATATAGCTATCTTCACTAAAACGCACTGGGTCTCTCTTTCTTTCCTATCTAGTTTTCTGGTTTGTAATCTCACCCATCAAATATGCATCTTTAAAAACACTTCAGGTCAATAAATTAACTAATCTACTTTGTCCTTTGCACCACCATTCTCATAAAAGGAAATTCAAGCCATGGGGTTTTCCACCTTCTTCACGGGGATTTTACCACCACAACTGGAGGCATCCTGACAAAGCACTTGCCCTCTGTTGCTAGATCTGTCTTATTAAATTTTACCTATGGCTTTGGTGACATTGCCTTACAGTGACTGGCATTTAAATATAGAGTTGTTACTGTAGTGTGCAACACTAGTATCTCATGGACGTGCTTGTGAAAGCAGTCCCAATCCGTGCCGGTGCCAAAAAAAGCAGATTACTTTAAGTCAACACTGAAGGTGGTCATGGCTGAGGCATCTCAGCTGCACAGACAGTACCAGTAAGCTAGGGATGGTAACTCCTCCTAACAACCCTTCTGTTGATTTCACCAGACCTACACGGTTTCACACCAAGGGAGAGCCTGAGATGAAGGGGGGCAAAAATGAAATGTCAGTTTCTTCCAGGAACTGACAAAACCACCTCTGTACTTCACTGCAGTCAGCTGCATCAAGTAGTATTACTCTATTTGCAAAGAGAAGCTTTAACGAATACGCAGCGGTTAGTCTGATAGCTGAAGAGAAGGACATTAATTCTAAAAAAGCCTCTGTTTGCAAAAACATCTTCAACCTCAGCTTGACCCGTTAGCCCAGCCAGAGGTCAGCCCAGCTCACAGAGGTGCTTTTCACTTGTTTTCAAGGAGCCTGGGGCCCCAAAATGATCTAAACACAGAAAGAGGTTCTGTCATCACTGTAAAGCACTGTGCAAACGGCTCTGCATCGGGGAGGGTGCTGGACCCAGTCATAGGGTGTGGCAAAACTTAAGAAAGTTGGTTGGTTTGAAATTTTGGATGGTATGCACCCACCACTGTTACTCACCAGAATCTGGATATTTAATGGAGTGCAGAGATACAGGACATTTGTTTCTGCACAGAAAAACAACTTATTTCAAGCCTGAATTATTGACTCCCAAAAACCAAACTGAGAATTTGTGCAGAAGAAAGGGACTCGAACCAATCTATCTCTGTATATGTATCTCCCCTCTGACCTCTACACTCTCCTCTATCTTCATGTGGAGGACAGAAATGGATGGCGAAAGAACAGTCACGTTTGCAGAGGCAGTGATGTCTCGGCACATATGGCATGGGCAGTGCCAAATAATTCCATGTTTTCAAGGTCTTTCTGCCACAGCTTCCTATTGCAGGTGTAACTGAGACTGGCAACTACCATTTTAGCTCACAAAACTTTCTGAAATTCCTTTTTTTTTTTTTCTTTTTTTTTTTCTTTTTTTAATAGAGGCAGTGGATGGCAGAAGCTGCAATTAGTTTTTGTGTGGGTGTTTGAAACAGCTTCACCGAACAGCAGCACATGTTGCAGTGAGATTTCACTAGAATCATATTAATCTCCCAAATGAGCTGCAGGGAGGTGGAAACAGATGTTTCACCCAGACTTTAAGTGCCTTACCACAAAAAAAAAAAAAA
>VXBL01005245.1:298898-323099 GCA_013400195.1 Aramus guarauna
AAAAAAAAAAAAGACATTCTGTGGCCTCTTGGCATTTGCCTTGAACTTTTTAATTACGAGGACTGCACATAGCACTGCAGACAAATTAGTCTGATTTAAATATCAGGGACAAGATTTTGCCCCTTTAGCCCCCCCCACAGAAATTCAACCCACTCAGGACAATGGGACACGTAACAGGGATTAAAATCTAATCTCACACAAGTGTTTAAGGTACATGTGGAGGCAATGGAAAAAGAAATTATTTCTCCTTAATGTCAAATCAGGATTTCTCAAATATTTTTCAGCCCAGTTCATCTGTCCAGGGCTGAATTAAACAAAAGACTTAATACAGAAAAGAACCTGTCTGATAAACTGACTGGGTACACCTTTGTAGCCTTCCTGTATTTCCCCGTCACAAACCACACCACTACTTCCTCTTGGGTTGACATACATCCCAAACAAACCACTTAAAACCCTAACGTCTATTTTGCAATTGAAAGAGCACTTGAAACAGAAGTAAAGGATTGTTAAAAAATAGTGTCCAGAATCAAAATGCTAAATGCCAATACTTGAACACAGTATACAACTTACTGTAAAAATCTTTATTTCCTCATCTTTGATTCCAGAATCACCAACAGAAAATCTTACTTGCATTGCCACACGTACACCCAGAGATAAAAGTCTCAGTATCTAACCTTGCCCACAGAAAGACAATTACACCGTTCCCCTCTAAATCAACAATTACAATCTGATCATCTTGCAAGTAGGTTTCAACAGCTATTAGAAGCAGTCTTAAACAAAACAAGAAACCGTCAAAAGCATTAATCTTCCTGGAAATACTATTTTTTCTTCTTGTGAGGGAACTGAGAAATGGCTGGTTTTGCATTCCAGATACGGCCGTAGGCTTCTCACTCTGAAAGTTACAAAACCAATGCAGAAGTTACTACTTTTCCCTTCATTAGTACTCTGGACCCCGGCGCTATTAATTTAATCGGTCCCCTCTTATCAAGGTAAATCAGTAACTTAACAGCTCCTCTGTCTGCCGCGCCACTTCAGTGGAGTCCTGAGGTCCACGGGTACTTGTGTCAGACCATCCACTTACAGGCAGTCTCAATGCTGTCGAAGGCGACTTCCCCAAAGACAGTCCAGAACAGAAATCAAGAGGCACTCTGAAAGCCTTCTGCTCTAACGTGCGGTAAACATGCCAGCGTTGTTTCAACTTTTGCAGTAGTCATTATTTTTATTACAGTAGAAATCCAGTAATAATTATTTATTTTACAATATCATTATTTCTATTTGAAAAAAAAAACCAAACACTCAAAAAGAATATTGGGGTCCCTCTGTCTCCCAGCGCATACACATTCTGGGGGGGGGTGTATCCACGTGGATATACACACAAGAGTGAAAGTGCCATTGTGTTCCACTCTCCACTGTAAATCAAACCGGTTTTAAAGTAAAAGACCCACAAAAGTTAAACATAAATTAAGTTCTAACTACATCTGAAAATTAATGTAACATCTCAAATTATCTCCACACACCAATAACATCATTATTATAAAAAAGAACTATTACTTTAAGTAACTGCAACACTCCCAGAACAGCTCTCTCTTCCCCCAGAACAATGTTACCTGTGAAAGACTTGGCAGTTTTCCACAGATCGATAACCAGCAATTGCAGGTGTCTGTATTAGGAATGTTGGTTTTCCTATGAGACACTCAGTTTTCCATCTCATAACCACAACACACTACCCCTCTCTGCTAAACACACGGACTTGTAGGTATGTAAACCTCATCCTCAGTACAACTGTTAGTTGGGGGTACTGTAGAAGACTTCCAAAAGCCTTTACAGGACTTTCCTGGAAGTTTCCATCACTCTGTTTATCTTCCAGCAGGCAATGTGACAGATGCATGCCCTGTCATGCTCCGAAGAGAAAATGCAGAGAAGAGATGACAAGCATGCTGCTTCAAAGATGCTTTGACTCACAAAGACGGAGCCATGCTACCGCAGGAAGGAAACAATGATGCTTTTCTCTAAAGGACCATTTTTCATCAGCAAGCTCTGACCTGAATTTTTAGGAATTCAGTTGCTCCAAAAGTGTTTTGAACTTTGCTAAAATGGAGATTAAAAATATGTGTTTGAGTTGACCTGGAGTTCAGCCTGGTCTTTTAAGAGTAAATCAACAAACTATCATAGTTGCCAGTTCTAAAAATTAATGGCTGGTCTGGACAGCTGAGATGTCTAACTTTGCTGGAAGACTGGCACCTTCTGAACATGACCTTCAATTTAATTTCATTTAGGTAAATGTCATCTCAGTTTTGTAGATGTCTCAGGGAGGAGCATTTTACTCCAATCACGTGACATTGCAACAGTCCTGTACATCAAGGATAACAGCATGCTAATGGAGAAAGGTTTCTTTTTGCAGGAAACTAGCTAACAAAACAAGGACAAGCTACAGCCAGGGAACAGCTAAAAGATACTACCCTAATTTACTTCATTTTAAGATCTAATTCAACAACTGCTATGCATATAGAGGGCTTCCAGAAAGACTAAACTCAGTTTTAACATAATACCAAGCTATACCAGCTTCTGAAATGGCTCTGAGAGTCAGCATAATGAGATGGATAGAACACAAAATCCTTTAGTATTTCCTGATTAAAACAAATAATAGGATAAATTTTGCTTATCCATTTAAGTCTGGACCTGGAAAAAACGCTGTTACTTCACTTTGAAATGTTTACACATGCACACTCAATGATTTACACAAGCAAAAGAAAACTGACTGCCACCACAGGAATGAACAGTCATTCCTTTTAAGAACAAAGATGACCACAGTCTAACAAAAGTAGCTCAGGTCAGCAGCAGCAAGGCCTGTAAAAATGGAGGGATCTACACCTATGTAGGTGCCCTGGTTTCAGCTGAGACAGTTAATTTTCTTCCCAGTAGCTAGTATGGGGCTATGTTTTGGATTTGTGCAGAAAACAGTGTTGATAACACAGGGATGTTTTCGTTACTGCGGAGCAGTGCTTACCAAGCCAAGCCTCTGTGAGGCTCCTCACCCCACCCCACCAGCGAGGAGGCTGGGGGTGCACAAGGAGTTGGGAGAGGACACAGCCAGGAGAGCTGACCCCAGCTGACCACAGGGATATCCCATACCATGTGACATCACGCTCAACATATGAGAGGCTTGGGGAAGAGGAAGGAGGGGAGCCAGTAACATTCAGAGTGATAGCATTTGTCTTCCCTAGTAACCGTTACCCGTGATGGAGCCCTGCTTTCCTGGAGATGGCTGAACACCTGCCTGCCCATGGGAAGTGGTGAATGAATTCCTTGTTTTGCTTTGCTTGTGCGTGCGGCTTTCGCTTTACCTATTAAACTGTCTTTATCTCAACACGTGAGTTTTCTCACTTTCACTCTTCCGATTCTCTCCCCCATTCTGCTGGGGAGGAGCGAGCGGCTGCACGGTGCTCAGCTGCTGGCTGGGGCTAAACCACACCAGTAGGGAAACACTATGAATGCTTGTGGGTTTAGACCCACAAAGTAGATACTAATGTCACTTTATGCCAGGAGCCCTAAGGATTCTGCCAGATGTACATCACACAGTACCACAGACAGACTTTTGATGAAATCTGGAGCCCAGTGCATGCACACGAACCTGTGACACAATCAGTGAATGGTTTAGTATATATCTAATTAAGCAGGAGAGTCATTTTTCCATTGATAAACATGTGCAAACATGCACAACTAAGTTGTGTTCAGAAACAGGGAAACCTAGCTAGGCTGAACCGCACAGTGCAAAGCAGTTTGTGTGTGTCACAGTATTTATCTAGGACTGTGTTAGTCAGGGCTATATGAGCACTCATATGGTTAGCTGCCATCAGACCAGCCTTTCCGCTGTACCTGCAAAGTGTAATGAAAGTCCATTGCTTTGAGAAAAGTTGTTAGGTGAAAAAGAACAATAACAGTGACTTAAGGTCCCTATTCTATCAAAGTCCTTGTAAGGCAGCAATACAGTTTTAAGATGTCTGAACAATCCGGTCTGACCTGGAGATTCTCTCTTCCTCTCCTTGCCAGGAATCCCTTGGTACAGCTAGAATCCCCTGTACCAAGCTAGATGGTGGACTTGAACTTCATTAACTCCAGTAGAGTTGACGGCAGAGAAGGTTTCCTCGCTCCCAAGTCCAGCATGTGGGAAGTGAGGAGAGACATCTGGCTCCCACATGTCGAATTTTACATTCTCATGGTAATGCAGAGCCCTAAGTTTTGTGCTCCCTGTACTTCAAATGAAATTTGCTGGGTAGTGTGGTATCAAGACATTGCTTCAGATAAAATAATTAAGAGTAAAGGGGACAAAAGAAAACACATCTTGGTAGATAAACTATGAAGGGCTTGATATGTTATCTAGCATAAGCAAGAATTATCAGGACAGGGACTAACATTGCTGCCCAAGATACTGTTCAGCTGTGGCTTACATTACAAAAGAAAATCGAGTTTCAGACTATAAACTAATACCCAGGAGTCCAGAAAATAACTGCAACCTGGTTCAGTATTGAGACAGGTTATCCAAGCTCCACACACAGCTCTAAAACATGCCGCACTCGTAGCTCACGTACCACCCCCCGAGCTCTGCCGATCTGCATTTCCCTATCAGCCCGGTCAGTACTGATGGCCAGGAAGAGGCCAGTCCCCTGGCTCACCCCCATTTCCTTCCTGCTCCAGGTTAGCCCTTGCTATGAACCAACACGTGCCATGGAGTTCCATTTAGCTCATCATCATCATCACTGTTTTGATTTGTGGTTTTGGTCAAAGACCTAGGATTTCCTTGTTATATCAGAAAAGAGTCTCCTAGCAATTCTTTGAAAAGCCTAAGCTTTTTTAGTTTCAGTAAAACAGTTTTTCTCTTTCTAGGGAAAGTTTCCAAATATATTTTTCTTTTTTTTTTTTTATTTGAGGCTCACATAATACTTGAATCTCACCGACTTCACTTTTATCATCAAACTAGCCAATTCTTTATTATGGGAACTTGAAAAGACAATTCACAGCAGAAAAAAATCACTGCAGAAAAGATCCAGGCAGAGGTGAAAAAGAAAGGAAGGCTTTCTATATTTAATATTGTACAGTCTATCTACTTGACCATGAAATATTTCCTCCAAAAAAGAATTGGGAAGAAAAAAACAACCAAACCAAACCAAACCAAAACAAAACAAACCCAAACAACCAAAGACAACCAAAAAGTAAAGAACCATCTTGCAAAATGCAGCCACCTAAAATGTTTTACTTAGGTCAATTGATTTCAAGAGAATGAAGAGATGTTTATCTTTGTATGATATTCTATCACTTATATGGATTTATTTTTAAATAAAATATTTCAATAGGTTGAGAAGTCTACTTTGTTTTAACTTAACAAATCAGTGCTTCAAATTTCCACTTCATGTCAGGTTTTGTGGGTTTCTTTGAAAATAACAGAATGCACACAGGCCCACAGAAAACATTGCTTTTGGTCAAATGGCTATGAGAAAAATATTTTTTTTAATTTTATGAAAAATGTTATCACATTCCTATATCCTTTAGTTAAGTAATCCAAGCCACATTTTCAAGTGTTAATGAGATGCCTGCTCACAGTTACTTAGGTTTCTAAGATTTCATCTCTGATCCTCAAATCATATTGAAAATGAGATCTATGCTTTCAATTTCTGTATAAAATACCTCAGTTCAAACTACTAGTTTACAGCTGTCTGACATACTAATTTACAGCCATAAAGATAAATTAAGTTCTCATTGGTCAGCAAGAATTTCAGCTCCCGCAATGAACTCTATCAGTACCTGGGAATAAAACTTTTGTTTATTATGGAGATTTTAATTGCAGTTATTGCATAGGTGTCAATAGCTCTCAAAAGCCAGACATTCAGCTAGAAACGTGTTAAATGTTAACAGCTCACACAAGAGGCATCCTGGTTCTCTAACACAGAGCTGATTGATGACATAAGTAAAGCCAGTTTCCCTTGCCAGTAAAAACTATCTTTTTTTCCCCCCTTTTGTTACACAGGAGAAATACACTCCTCAGTCAGGTCAGCATTTCCTGAAAGGTTCCAAGGAGCCTGTCTCTTAAAACAACAACTTCAGCCTTCAATCAGAAGCAAAGCACGTTTCATGCAAAGTTACGAAATAACACACACAATATGAACTTGCACTTATAACATTTTTTTTTTCTCATTGTACCATAAAGGTATCTGGCTTGGTTTGATTTAACAAGTCACGTATCAAAGTTGACACAAACCCAACTTCTTTTTTTGTTTTTTGTTTTTTGTTTTTTTTTTTTTAAGGATAGTTATCTTTTTAAAGAAAAGAGTTTCCTGTAATTAGGTGCATTTATAAAGCTTTTCAGAAAACAGGAATAGAAAGAAAAAAAAAATTATAATTCTCATAACCTACCAGAATATTTGAAGAAAAGAGATTTCCTTATGAGATGAAGCTTCGTGCTACTGAGTCTTTGTTTCTGTTCATATGGAAACCTGCCTGCAAATGATAGCGTTATTTTTTATTTTAACAAAGATTGGCTAGGATGTGTGCTGGCACAGCTATGCAAGCTAATGAAATAAAAAGAAGAAATTGCTGCTCTGCCTTTACAGATTTCTCCCTTCCCCTCCTTTTAATACAGTTTTCTGTAGAATATTAAAATCATACCATTTTCAATGACAACCCGTGGCAGTTTAACTCAGAGGAAGATATTCCCGCCCCCAAGCCAATGTCCTCTAGTCTGCCTGTTTTCCATGGAAAAGGAAATGTTTTCTGTAGCCTCTTACAAGTGCACATTGTCCCATTAACTTCTCTGAAGGGCTTATTGTAATCATGGAATGCATTCTGGATCACAGATCTAAAGATTTTAAATCCTTGTCCTGATAACTGACTACTCCTATTGATTGCATTGTTAATAAGCTGTAACACTCAGCTGAGGAGTAGACAGGAATAAAGGTTCTGCAATTTCACACGTCAGAGATGGAAATCCTGTCACGCTAATGAAATACCTGAAGGATTCCATATAAACTGGGTGAGATCTATATTTCTGCTATCACTATAGCTCCACCAGCTTCTTTCTGTATATTGTTCTATTATTAAAGAATTAGTTCAAGAAGAGCTATTAGAAACAGCAACAAAATGTCTCACTGCAAGTATTTCAGTGGTGCCTAAAAGAATAATGTTCTCCTATGGATGAGAAAGCATGTCCTTTTCCTAGCTGCAGTCAATTTAACAGGCAGAGTTTTCCAGAACTGGCATCTGAAGAAAAAAATTGGAGAAGCAGAGGGAAATCCTTGTGGTTTTAAAGGAAAATATAGGTAAAAGAAGGTATTTGACAGATCAGATCAGATCAGCCACCCAACAAACGGTCTACATTGCCTCTCACAGAGGATACCAAGTGCTTTGAAAAGAATGAAAAAATCTTGTATTTCTAACCTTTGTAATTTTGATGATCAACCTATTCCATAAGCTTAAGTTTGGGTTTTATAACAGATATGCACAAGAAACAATTCTTCTATTCGGGAAATGTTACATTTCTTCATTACTCGTCTGGATTTTTAACACACTTTTGACTCTCTACTGCTTCAAAATTGGTATTCTTCCATCTCCTCCCTTGTCAGAGATGCCACACACTTCTAGCTGTTTAGGTACTGCTTTTAGCTGCTTCTGAAAGAGGACAATCATTTCTAACTGCTACTCTTCTTGATTAGTATTTCAGCTGGTTCTATTAGGTTGCAGTCAAAAAGGACAAAGAAAAGTGTATTCCCTCAAAAATAACTGGAAGATTAAAAGAACATAATTATAGGTAACCCCACTGGGACAAGAATACAGTCATAGGCAGAACTTGTTCACTGTAAAAGACATGTTTGCTGAGAGATCTACTCACATTACCTGAGGTCTCGCTCCTGCACTTATCTCCCCGACTCCATCTACACGCAGCAAGAACCACATTCCTGCGGGGAACCCAGGGAATTTACCTGGATAACTTAACCATCTAGTCTGTCTCATGCCCAGGGATGGCTAGGGCAAATGCTCCACCAGACCACCTATTCCACATGAGTATTTTATTGAAGAGCTATGCATAAGCATCGTTACACTAAGCCAACTAACTTATTTTACATAATTACAGTGTGTTCATTACTGCAGAAGACCACAGCTCAACAGAGGGAACTTGCCAGGAAGTGGGAAACCTCCCGATAACTTTGGCATACTGACTTGCCTCCTGTGAGACTAATCCAGTTCCTACTGTTTATTCATTTTATTTCTGACTTCAGCCACTTGTTTGGGATTACTGGACATCACGCAACCTGTGCAGTACAACACTACAGCACATCTCCAGTAGGTCCAACTCTCTCAAGATGCACTCAGCAGAAAAGGGAAAGAATATAATGAAAACCAGATGTTCTTGATCTCCCCTTTGGTTTTATACACCTGCTTCTGCTTTATCACAGATATTCTACCTCAAAATGTATAGTTGACTTGAAATATAAGAAATGCAAGAACCAGGCACCAATCTGAGTTAACAAGCTGCATGCTAGCTGAGGAGTCATACATACATCTGTTATTACAGGTCTAAAAATAGCAGTCCTTTGAGAAGCTGTTAGAACAGCAAAATGTGGCATATGGATATAAAAGTAATCTGTCAATAAAAGAAAAAGATGGTGAGAATCCATTGCAAACAGATGGTTAAGTAAACACTCATTTCGTCCCAACTTCAAGTAGCAAATATTGCCATCATTATCAGTGATGTCAGAGCCAACTGCTCCATGTGGGGTCTCACTGCATTCCCTTCAGAACAGCCAGGCTCCCAGGCAGTGGGGTCTGCTCTAGATGAAAGCTACACAGAGTCCTACCACTCTTTGAGCACTCTTCAGGTCTTATTTTTACCCATTTTCTATCTCTACACAGTAAACCTCTCCAGAACAATGACGTTCAACACTTTGCACAGTGGAAGTCAGGTCCAGTTGGGCCCCCAGTGAACCTATTGCAACAGCAAGGCATCAAATACCAGATAATGGCCCATAGCTTCTTCATTCTCCCTAACAGATGCACAGGCCTTTTCAGGGGCCCTAGTAGAGTCAGCCTGGCTGGTCTACCGAAACAACGTATTACTGCTGACAATCATCCCAGAAACTTTAAATATGGTACAGACTATGGTTCCAGCCCAGAGGAAAAAGAGTAAGAAAACGGTAAATGCCTTGAAATTAGGACTCCTCTGAAATCTTGTCTTAGCCTTCAAAATTAGGAGCCTAAAACTGAATACTGTACACACGTTGCACCTACACAGTGAGGCTCCTCAGCTGTTGGCAGATCTGGAATTTCACATGAATCTGTCACAGAGGGGCAGAGAGAAAGAATTTGAGGAGCAGATGTGAAGCAAATACCTTGGTCAGGATCTCACTGCATCATTTTGCATTTCCTTCTTTCAAGAAGTGCATGCCCTCAGGATCATTATTTTGATGTATGCACCTTTTGCTGGGTGGAGGGTCTACCCACTCCTTCTTGACTTCCAGAGGAGATGCCCCATGAAATTCACTCCTTGCAAGCACACTCTCCTTTATCAGTGGGAAACTGTGGTTTAAGGACTACAGCTACTTACAAAATCTCAGGTTGCAGTTATAGGATGGGCCCTTCTATATCCTTTAGCACAGGAAAAAAAGGATTCAGTCTAAAGGGAGACAAGAGGAGCAGCTGAGAAGTGGCTTCCTCAGATGCTGAACTGCACATGAAGGTGCCTCTAGATATAAGTTCCTAATATCCAGCCGAAGGGAAGCAAAAGTAAAGACAACTCACTGTAATGGGTGGAAAGAGTTGCTTTTAGGCAGCCCCCTTTTCCAGAGTAGTTCGAGCTAAGAGTCATTCCCTGAGGACACACTCCACTAGAGGCTCATGCCTTCGAGCACTTCTTAGCAGCACGCTTTATGGCCTGTAAAGATATATAAAAGTTCAGCCACTCATGCTCTGAAGCACTGGCAAAACACAGCCCTCCCTGAACCCAAATCCACACTTTGGTACAACGCTGCAGAACGCAGGCTATGTTCATTAGACAGGTCGATTCTCAGGCTTCATCCATTTCAGTCTGCAAAGCTGTCAAAAAAAATAATAGTCACAAAATGACCAGAAAATTCTTCCATGGTACCCACAGAGTACAGCAGTTTAAAAACTTTCTACACCAGAAGCGTGTGATTTTAAAGATCCCAGCAGGCCCGTTCCCTGGTGTTGTAACACCCGCTCCGTGTAAGCTGGGACCCGCTGTATCCATCACTGGGAAAACTAAGAAAGCTTTCTAAAAGACAGACCACTTTTTCCACCAGTGTAGGAATGATGTAACTAGACAAGGTTTCTCACACAACTAAAGCACTGCACAGTCAGGCTACTTGAAACAAAGGACTTGCCAATAGGAGATGGTGTACTGTGAAAGCAGAGCTAGAATTTGCATTTCATTAAAGAGAGACATGGAAACATGTAACAACAACAAAAAATAATAATAATAAAAAAAAATCAACCCACAAAAAGGATACTAGTGGGAAGGTCACTGGAAATTTTTTCCTTTGGAAAAGCAAAGTTCCCCAAGGAGTTAAGGTAATGATGACATGGTACTAGAAGAGGAATATTTGTAATGGGTAGCACTAGTTCTACAGTAACAGGAAACCATCAGGGAACACTTCCCTGTGCTATACATAAAATAAGCTGGACAAAACACTCCTGTCCCACTATTCGGAGAAACATAACATCAAGAGCATCGGCACTACAGCTTATTAACACTTGTCAGATAACACGAGGAAGTCATGCAGATGACTTCAGTAACACCTGATAAATCAAATGAGAAAGAATTTACAAATTATAATTTCCTACTGAAAACAAGTCAGCTGTGGTGATAGAAAGCAAACCTTTTCGCACCTCTGTTTTCATGCCTCCTAGGTAGATTTCAAAGGCACCGTAGACACAACATGAAAACTCTTTTTAGAGCCTTACAGCTGGATACATTTAGTTACCCTTTGCTACTTTTTTCCCGTAAACATGCACTTTCTCAATAACTTTTCCTGTTTATCCTGGAATGCCATCAATATCATCAGGACACTTTGGATTTGTCTTATTTCCCAAATCACTAGGAAGAAAAAATACAGAGAACATCTATGTCTGAGCTAAATGGAAAAATTAAATTATTACTAATGTCATAATGATTTACTGTGGAAGTTTTAGTTTCATTTTAAAGGAAAAAATTATTGAGGTTCTTCCCAAGGCTTAGAACAGTATTAACTGCTGAATCTCAATCAGTTTTTCTGGCACTGATTCTTTGTAAAGTATTGTGTCAGTCCAAAACATCAGTACAGTAGTAGTAACTGCTATTAACTAACATCGCAAGCAGACCATCTGACAAGATGCCACAGCCACGAGCTATTATTTAGACCAGTCTATGCCCTAACTTAATTGAAAATTACCATAATCAATTTTTCTCCTTAATTCATCTATTCAATCTCAACATGTCAAATCTGCTGATTAGCTCAACACACACGCCGTGACAGAACATCAGAAAGCAGCTTCAAAGAACACCAACTTGCTTTGCACTTTCGCATCACATGTGCACAGTCACTAAAGAACAGAAATACAAACTTTAACATTCAATTACCAAGCCTATGCCATTTAAGTTCAGCAATCAAATTACAGACTTCGTATATGCAAGAGGAGAGATGTATCACCTGCCAAGATGATATTTATACTCAAAGTAAACAAGCAGCACAGCGTCGATTTCCTAATGCAGCAGGCTGTTTACAGGCTCTGATTTTCAGGCGCTGAACGCTCAGACTGCATGCATGCAAACAAGCGATACGCTTGTGAAAACACAAACCGCGTGCTCCGACCTGAAACTGTCATCCTAAGAAATGGAAGTGACTGGGTTACACTGTAGATTGTGCTGTCGTCCAGTATGGCCATTAACACTGATAATACCTGAGTTGGGGACACACAACTCCCTTTGCTTTGCTGAAAGGATGGAAAAATGCCTATAGAAGGAAAAAGTGAGGAGTAAACAAGAGGACACAAAAGATGAGGGCATTTGTGGGAACCACTTAGAATCATGCTGTTGCTAAAAGAACTGCAATGTGAAGAAATTGGCTATGAGTAGGCTCACAGCTACAAAGAGCCACAAAACCTCAACATGGTTTGAAGCGGTTTTGCTGAAGGGAAGGAGCTGTAGCAGCTGGCTCGGATTCTGAAATGTGTTTGGGGAAAAAAAACCCTAAACAAAAAAACCCCACGTGTTCAAGAGGTACATATTTACAGAGAACATCAAGAGAGCCTTAAAGAGCACAACAGGGCCTGGACCGGAACCACACGTCTTCTCATGAAGGAGTGAAGAGTGGACTGGGAGCCTTACTCAAGTGACTCTCCTATTTTCCCTGTGCAGCCTCTACCAGCAAGGGACTCTCAGCTTTTGCTCTTCCCAAAGGTAGGCAGGGTTAGGAAGCTCTTAATACTCTCTTTCTGCCAAGTGTATTTATCTCAGCAAGTCCCAATGGGCCTGAATCCAGCTACAGCAAACTTTCTGGGCACTTGAAACTGTTATGAAATGGAGTGACTCAGCCAAGCTACATCAGAAAGAGAACATCTTTTATTTGTTCACAGAAACTTAATAAGCCAAGGGAGGAAAAAACCCAAGTGTCAGAAGAGACGCATCCCTACAAATCTTCATCTGGCAAAGCTCAGCCCATCTGTCTGACCTTAGGCAGGTGTTGCTATCTGGATTTTTGTCTCCCCATACACTTCTGACTGTTCTGCCTCCCTCCCCAGACCCCCAGGTCTGTTCTTCAGAGACTCTTTGCCATCTGTCCAGTGATGCAGTTGAATCAAAGGTATCAGTGTTTATTTACCACCAGCATTTCCCCACTTATGTTCACATTGCCATGGTGAGCAGCAACAGAGCCTGAAAGATAAGGTCAAAACATAGCCTAGATATCTCCCACAAGCCATCTGGAAGATTCGTTTTCTGAGGAACTCTCTGGCATAAATTTCCACTTGCTCTGTGACCAAAAGCCAACCTCAACTCAGCACTCTGGACTCCTAACTGAGCTCCTGGGACATCTGGGAACAAGAACCATCCCTAAAAACCTTGAACCCAGATTCGAACTTCCCAGTTCGTTATAGGTTATCGGTGTTACCTCTTTGATCTATGTCAGCCTCATTCTGTTTCCTTCCACAGTGTGGGAGTCCAGGTCCCTGCTACATACCTGAACTGCTTTGCCAAGCACCCCAGCATCAATGCATAGGAATTGATTATCATTGTCCATCTGTCAGAAGCTTTCCAGCTTGTCCCTGCACAAATTACAATGGTAACATGTGACAATTTATGTTGCACCTGAGTATAATATTTGTGAAGACAAAGCAGATTTCTTCCCAGTTACTATACTACTGAAAATCAAATGTCAGTCTGCATGTCTTAGATTACTCATAGATAATGCAATTAGCATCACAGTACAGTTATGTAAACTGTTAATCAAACATCGAGAGAGGAAAAAATAGGAGATGTCAAAAGAACCCTGGAAAGAGACACCAAGTACGGGCTGTCAAGACTGCACATGAAGTGCTGCAGGAAAGATGAATATTATTGTGGTAAGTATCCTGTGATTTAGGCCAACCTATGAGGGAGGCTATCCACTTGGTGAAAACCTGGACCAATGCAGATGTTCAGCGTGAGAGATTGTGTCCTGGAGACAGTCATGAGGACACAAAGTACAGAGCACCAAAAAGGCTGAAACAATACCAACATACAATAATTCTCTGTCCTGCCTCAGCAAGAGTCAAACTTCAATCACTGGGACCTACCAAAAAATTGGATTTTGGTAGAAGCTGACATTTCTGAGCATTAAATAGGACTATTTGAGAGATGAGAACAAAAAATGCAGTCTTGACAATGGTATCAATATCTCACAATAGTGATATTGCAATCCAGCTTGGCTTCCTAGACTTAGATGAATTATGCACTGGGCAAGACTGAAGCTTTTAATTTCTGTGTTATCTACTGTATCACCTGAGCCATGTCCGGGTTAATTTTAAGGCAGCTATTTGGGCACCTCTATGCCACATGAAAGCAAAAGCAGCTTCATGTCAGTTTTAGCTTGGGAGACTGGCTAAAATCCAATTCTAAGTGCAGCCTATGGGGAGTCAAATGCAGACTCAGGCCTTAATTTTGACTTGGGTATCACACCACAGAGGCATCAGCTGGTTTTCCCCTATGAATTGCAACCAACTTTCTCTACTGATAAGTTTTAATGTCCTAGCTGCTTTCTGATCTGAAAAACAACAACACAATTTGGAAATTATTCCCCTCTACCTTGAAATACACTCTTAAAGAGCCTTCATCAGTAAGACACAATACATTCAAAAAAACAGATCAAAATTCAGAAAGACACAGTGTGCTGAGGAAAACAAAGATTTAGCCAGAAAATAGGCATAACTCAAAGGAAACTTCCCTGTGTAATAGAAAAAGTGTCAGTAAAGAGGTTGAATAATTCTTGCCTGCTTCTCTCACTTCAAAACCACACTTCAATGTTTTGTTGCTTCAGTCCTAAGAGATCTGAAATGCTTGCCCTGAGCCACTTCTGACCATAGAAATCAGTTCAATGAAAAAGACCAAAAGTTTAGTAGAAAGTGCATACCATAAGCTTAGGAGTAACGACTCAAGAGCTGTGTCATTCAGAAGGCAAAGATTACACTACAGCCCCTCACACTTGGAAATAAGCCTTCTCTTGAAAAAAGCCTCCTCTGAAAAAAGCCCACTGCAAGTGGACATCATAAGAAAGAGCAAAAGCTCTCTCACTGCATTGAGGTGACTAGCACACAGCACATCAGAGCCTTTCCAAAACACTACTATACTTTTTAGGTGATCATGTGTAGGTTCCAACATCTTTCCCAGGGCAAAAGGGTCTGTAAACTGATCTGGAACACAGCCCTGAACAATTCGTAGATGATAGATATATACATCATTATGTTATAGGACTGAACACCAGCCTATGCAAGCAAAGTATCTTTCCTGGAGGCATATGATCCTGCGCAAGTCATTTTCACTGTCTGCTTCTTGACATTTCCAACTGTAGTAAAGACAATAATGATGATGTACACTGTAATTATGCATTTAGAGAAGATGGTGAAAGAAATCAGAAGTGGATATGTACTTAAGATGAAATCACTCTCTGTGGCTTCTTCTCTTCACTGACTGTCATGGAAATCCATTCAAGGAACTTTAACTAAACACTGAACTTAAAGATATCTGGAACCTGACAATCCAAATCCAACTCTAGCAGTGTAATTAATTAATCGCTATTAATAAGCTGAATAATACTTCTCCAAAAATCTCAATGTGAAATATCAGAATCCTCCAGAAGGTGGGGGTTTTCCCTTCCCCACTGGGTACATTATCATAGACACTAATTGGAAAAAGCCTATTTACTTCAAATACAAAGGGGGAGAAGTCCTTGACTGCTTGGCAACAACTAAAACATTAGCGTGTTATCAACATTATTCACATCCTAAATCCAAAACACAGCAGTATACCAGCGGCTAGGAAGACAATTGACTCTATCCCAGCCAAAACCAGGACAGTCTTACTGAGGAGGACAGTTTTGCAGTGTCAGTCCCAGCAGGCAATGCTCAGCTGGCCAAGCACGATTCCACCAGCACGAAATCATGCCCAACAGCTCACAATCTGGCCCAGGGACTCCAAAGAAAAATGCAGTTGTCACCTCAAGCTGATGTTTACCTAAATAATAGTGCTCAGCAGCAAGAAAGTAGCACAGCACAGATATTTATCACACCGGCACTCTGATCTGTCTCACCCCCACTTCTCTCTTTCCTTGGTAACTCTGGAAAAGAGCTTTCCCTTCCCTTGGACTTCCCTTGACAGCAAGGGACATCCAGTTACCTCTTCCCAGTGGAAGAAAATTCTCATGGACTTAAGGCTCCCTGTAACAGCAACGGCTTACCTATTCTCTCTGGTTGTTTGGAGAAGAATGCATTAGTCAACCAAGATGAAGATTATAATGGATGCAAGGACTCCCTGAAGACTTTGTCCTCACGGCCAATTCTCTCCCTTGCTGTTTTATGAGAGTTGAAATATTTCCATAGGAATGTACTGATATCAAACTTCCATTAAAGATTCTTTAACTCTAGAATGGAACTCCAGAGGGAAACTAAATAGACTTAATCTGCTCGGTGAGTACCAGCAATTCTGTAAAACAAATACGACAGTGTTTAAGGATCTCGCAGGACCCAACAGCTTTGAAACTTAATCTCATCCAATATAAATTCAGTCCCATGACTCATCCATCCTCTTTTCTACACCTCCTCTAAGTGATTACATTTGAATCATGCATATTAGAAAAAATATCAAGACAGTACCGTTAGCTGCACTACAAGCTGCAGAAGCACAAAATGGCATGAAATGCTTAAGCCTTTTTATTAATGATGCTGTTCTCCGCTGCAGATCACCTCGCATGCACAGCTCGGCTCTCTGAAAAAATAATGCAGTCACTCCCTGATTAAATTACTCCTGGAGTGGAAAATACATTGAGCAGCCTGCCTGTTTTGATTGGCTGTGTAGTGACTGAGCTCAATGAATATGGAAATAATTGGAAATCCCAGACCAATACAGAGGAGGAGGAATATGCGTGACCCACATAAAGGGCATGCTGGAGATGCCTGAAAATAAAATTGTAGTGTTATATCAAACAAGTGAAAAATCCTTGGTATCAGGGATAGGGGTTAAAAAACAAATAAAGATGATTTCAGTAAAATGCCAGAGGGTTCCATAAAAGATGCAAAGTCTTTTCAAAAAGCTTTATACAGGTTGCCATCCTAAGAATGAGGTGAAAGATTTAACAACAATTTGTTAAATCCCAGTTCCTCACTCTAATCTAGAATTTTGTGTCTCTCTTGCTGTTGAGGTTTGATAGGTTTACAAAACTGTTAAGCAGTTGCCAGCCAAGTTTCTTTGACTTGGACTCTGAAGCTATGACCTTTTTAGTAGTTCATAGCCAAAGAGATTCTAATTGAAATAAAATAAATGGACAACTACCTTAGAAAAAACAAAAAGCTTTACCACCTGATGAGCCCATTTTCACTAACTCAAGCAAATGAACTGCAAAGAAGGTAAGAAAATTACAGCCCTGCACTAACTGAAAAAAGATCTGTAATATACTTCCCTTAAATGTCTAACAAAAGTCTACGTTTTCCTTGGACACGGCTCACTTGCCCATGTCCAAGGGCTAATCAAGAATAACTAGTACCCCAGTGTAAGAGGTGCTCCTGATGAAGCAGAAGTGGTATGCTTCCCACATACTCCCTGCAGCTGGAATACAAGGCACGTTCAGGCAGCCCATATAGCTCTGGCTCTCCTGGCACGTATACCACTCCCTAGAATCAACAGCAAACAAGGGATGTCACAGCAGCCTTCTTCAGCTTCTTCTACCTGGCTGTCATAGCAAAGAGCTGTTCCAGAATCAACGGAGAAAAAGGAAGTTTAAACCACACTTGAACAAATGCGAACATACATGCATGCACAGTTCTAAACTCTTCTTGGCCACATTTAAAAATTAGGGCTACTGACTCATTACAATACTTTTAAGAGGTTCTGAGGTGTGCTCTCAAAATACACTTTTGCATGTACTTTACATTTGCGATAATCTCATTTCTTAGTATAGTTAGTTCTTAAGGCTTTGAGAGTGAAGCTTTACTTTCCCTTCTCTAATGCTAAGAAATTTTCCTTTCATTCCTTTAACATTACATAAGTGCTTTTCATTTCCTGAACAATTCTCAGAGAAAGCTAGGATATTGGTGGATTAGCTTATTAATTCATTCATAAATATACATACTTGGTTCAATTAAGCATGAGAAAACTTCACCACTGACTTTTATCTCATAGCATCTTACGCTATCCTGCATATTGGAAGATAAGTAACATGTGGCTCAACCAAATTTCTACATCAGTTTCTAAGCTAGTAACTGCCACTTTCATAATAAGCGCATCAATCTAAAATATTTCTGCTTCAATTTGCTAGGAATTGAGTCAATATTTGGATGCATTATATATTCCCCTCAGATTTTTTTTTTTATTTAATAGCAGTCTGATGAGAAAAAAACAGTGCAGGTAAGCTGATTCACAATACACACTATTGTGTATTTTGCTAATAGCTTTTTACAAGCTTTCCAAAAGTTGATTTAAAATCGCTTCCCTGAAATCAACAAGCTTTACCTTCTCACAAATAAAATAAAAAGTTTCCTGTAAAAAGGGTGTTTCAAAACTGTTACTTCTATTTTCAGACTATTCTAACTGAAGAGGAATGTTTTTTTTAATTACTGGCTCCACATTAAAAGTGCATATAGGAAAGACTGTTTGATGTGCCAGAGTAAAGCTCCTCCTTTCCGAATCAATACAACTCTTAAAGTTTCCCACTGTGAAGGATGTCAGTACCTATGTGGTCATCATCATGTTAATTAAAACATCAGTTGTAGTATACATGAATATAAAGAACCCAATTATAGACATACTCTGGACTTGACAAGTTGAAATCTAACAGCTCTATCAGGGATTGGGTGACTAGTTACAAAAGGTAAGAAATAAAAATGCACACAATGCATTCTTCATAATTGGAAGCCCCTTTGTTCCGACACTGATTTATTACCATTGATCCCTGGCACATGCAACTCTACCTAATTTTGTTACGATCACTGTGGCGAGCACTTTCACAGCTATATTCTCTAAGGTAAATTCATAGGAAAAAATGCTGAAAAAAACTCTTAAATTATTTAAGGACTAAAAATCACATTTTTAAGACTGAAATGTTCTGCCTTGAAGCCCTCCCAAACGTAGTTGAAATACTACCTTGGTAACAGAAATGGCAGTATAGGTGACATAACGTCTCCTTACCTTTCACCATTCATATACCAGCAAAAGATGTGTGAAACATAAACCAGTGACCACAAATGCTAGTCTGAGTAACATGTGAAAGCCACTGAAGTCATCTACCTGAGACCCCTCTGGCTATTCAATCACTCCTGTAGTTTGAATATTTTACCCTGTAATTCTTTATCAACCCAGCTGTCAAAAGCAGTGATCACTTAGTAAACCATGTCCAAACCAGGTGGAGTTACAGATGAGTCTACTGTTTTGAAATTTAAGCGATTCTTATTTCTAAATATGGCTATACAATAGAATATAATCTAGTAGGCAGAGCTTTGAGCTGAAATGCAGGAAACTTAAGTCCTGCTTCTGGTTCTGCCACTGGCCCACTGGAAAGACTCTGGGTGAGTCTTTTCACCATAGGCTAAACAGTAACAATAAGAGAATTCTCTCAAAATCTGAGCAAAGTTACAAACAGATGATTACTAGGGATATATAGCTGCAGGCTTTTGGCTTTGAAAATCTTGATCCAGTTTCTCATCCCGAGAGGAAAAGAGAATTATTCAATTTAAGAACTGTCAACTATTTATAGTCTTAGATATAAAAAAAAGTTTTGCAGAAACAACAAGCCAGAAACCTATTGCTGTCTCAACCCTCTCCAGTAGAAACAATTCCCAGGAGTATCTGCACACTGTTCCAAGGTTGCTGGAGTGCGTATTGTTCCATGTATTTGCCAGTAAATTGCAGGACCACTTTCAGTCACACAATGGAGAGGAAAAAGGAAAACATTGTTTTTTCCCCAGGATTTCACTTCAGCAGAATTTCTATCACTGTTCTGTTATTCTTTTCTTTTCTAATAGGAGGATGATGTCTATGTCCAAGTGACTGGTTTATGTTTCCCTGTTATCAAGGCAATGCAACATGAAGACAACAGCTATTCATGTAAATAGAGGGGTAGCCCACTTCATCACAGACACAGACTTGGAAATGGAAGTTATCACCTCTTCTATTTACTTCTGAAGATGCAAACTTCCTGCAAAGTTTCTCCCCGAGTTGTCCCTACTATGTTCATACCACCTCTGCAAGCCCCTTCTCTTGAGCTGGGAGTAGGCCACCAATTAAACTGGCAGAATGGGTATATGGCTTCAGTGGGACAGCAGAACTGCAGCTTCATAGAGTTTAGGGCTGACTGAAGACAATGTTGAATGCTAATACACAGTTAAGAACACTCCATTGGCTTAAAACCCATAAATGTGTTGACGATGAATCAGAAAATAGAATTCAGAACTGTAACTATTCTAAAACTGAGGAGCTAAACTTGTGTCTAAAAAAACCAAAACCAAAACCAAAACCAACCCAAACCTATTGCTTTCAGTATAAGGAAAAGTACTAATTTTACAGAACTGAATATTACATTTCTTCCACAGGTTCTAGTAAAGACAAGAAGCTGTGTGGTCTGGGTTGCCTTTGACAGTCTACAGAGGAGATGAAAATAATCCACAATCCTCTATGTCAGGTCATGTAGTTAAATGTAGCTAGTAGTGGTTGCACTGCTGACCCTTCAAAAGATGGACTCAAAATTAGTACTTCTTAGAAAAAAGTAAAAGAAACTTGAAAAGTCTCTACAGCCTCATCATTGATTTCTCTGATGCCTTCCAGTCACTAGGAACTTAACAATAGGCATCCATGCAAAGAACATCACAATCAAGAATTCCAAACACAGTTCCTGGAAGACCAGGCTGTGTGTCTGTGTTTCCTAATGAAGGTGTGAGACAACAACGCAGGCTTTCTGTACCCCTGAGCAGTTACTACCCATAACTGTAGCTTAAATGAGTGGTTAATGAACTGAAACAAATGGAAACTTGCTATTAAGGCCCTAACTTTCGATGTTTTGCTGCAGCTGAGGTAGAACACAAGGAATAAAGTTATTTTCAGCTTGATCAACAGGCTGATGGCATTTCCTGAAGAAGATGCTGACAACTGCCATTGAGCTGGTCAAGCTCCCTGGAGGATGTGGGAGACATTCAGTGTGTGGTATTTTTATCCAAGTCTTTATTCTTGAGCCTAAATGCAATCAAGTCACAATGAAAGGGTCCCACTCAATTGCATGATTAAGCAAAACCACTGGGGCTCACTCAAGCCCTCCAGCAGCATGGCATTCTGCCAAAGGCCTCTCTTCAGACCAAGACATGACTTCAGACACGACTTCTTATTAGTAATATTATAACAGTGCTGAGAGGCCCTCACAGGGACTGCAGTCGCACACTTATTCTAAACCGCACACATGACAAGACAATCTGGGTAAAATATTTGCACCCTGAAGAGTTAAAAGAAAAGCAACTTTCCAAGTGTGCTGCAGATCCATTTCTCTCTAGACCTTGGTCCTTAAACTCTTCAGTTTATGCCCCCCCAAGTTTTCTATCCTGTCACCTACTACGGTGGGCAATCCTTAAACAGCTCTGTGCTATCTTCTGACAAACAACCTTCTGTCTCAGTGTCAGGAAAAAGCCAGTCAGAGCCCTGCACGTCATTGATAGAGAATAAATATCACCATGAAGACATTTTTTCTGAAAACTGAGTCCCAAAGGGAGGTGAAGAGATTTACTCCCTTTTTGACTAACCAGTGAAGTATAAGCAGGTAATGCATATACTGATATATCTTTCAGTCTCTAATAATGAAATAATTAAGAACAACGATGACACCTTGTCTGGATAGACACAAACAAAATGGGTTTGGGGATGAAAGACTAATATGCACTGTCTGAAAAAAATTGTAGAAAAGACTGAATAAGAAATAAGAAGTTCCTCAAGAATCAGAAAATGGCCTGAGGTATGCTCCCAAAGACATGATGTGATGGAGTTTTCTCTCATCAGAGGGGTAACTAACTGATGGAGGCTCATGAACATGCTTTTTCCAATAGTTGTGACCTGAAAGGTAAGCTATGTCCAAACAAGAAAATCTTGTCAGAAGAGGATCAAATCAGTAGAGCGGGATAAAGACCTTTCCAATAAAAGCTAGATATAAATAGTTTAAGCATTTTTGCCTTTTTTTTCAGTCCCTATCTTGCACAAGTATTTCTAAGTGTGTTGTCTATCTTAACTGTTAAAAATAGAAGTTTTTACTGCATTTCTTCTTAACCTGGCCTGAGTTGTGCATGATTTAAACTAGACAACAGCTAGCCTTTCTGTACTAAGGGCATGGCAATCCATAGACCAGGTCACTCGAGTGATAAGACAAGCACCCAGTTAACCTGACACTGCTCAGGACAAGGAGAAATACAGCAAGCCACAAGCTCTGCTGCATTGGCTAGGTAGAAAGCTAGAACCACAAACATCAGGAGAAACAAATACCTTTCAGTAACTGTTGGTAAGCAAGGTGGCTGGAATCCAGTAAGATATTGCAGCGTACGCTCCAGCTCCAAAGATTGCAGAGAACACACCAAGGCACTCGCATAATTTATCCTCCTTCACCATTCAAGCTTTCTGGCAAGGTAGTGTCAGTAGAAATGTCAACACATCATGGTGTGTTACTCATGAGATTCCCTTTGAGAAGCAGGACTGACTACCTCACAAGAGAGATCAGAAGGGAAGGAATGCAATCTTTTGCCAGTACATCCTTTGCCAGTGACGGTGGGGAAGAGTTGGTATCTAATTTGTTGAGAAAAGGTTTCAGAAAACATGTTATATAAATTAGTTTAGTTTATTATACGTCTTAATTTTAAGGTTTTTAAGGCACATTCAACTTGAGATAACTTCAACAGTAAGGAATATTTTTTTTTACAGTAGAAAACAGGTTGCAGACATAAGTTGTGCATTTGCACTGTGACAGGATATGGATTTATAAGCCCCAAAAATAGATGACAGAAAATGCTAAGAAGACTTGGTGTGATGTTGATTAGTTAAGCCTCAATGGGTTTTAAAACCACCTTTGAATGAATTTATTCATCTGAGTATTATAAATGCTTATAGTAGTAAATATTTTTGCTCTATAAGATTAAAAATAGTTCACTGTAGCTTTGTAACTCTGTCTTGTATCATTCCCTACCCCATCCCAAGTGAAAAGCCTCTCGACAAGCTGTTAAGACAGACCTCTTGAATGAAGCCAACACCATTTGGAATTCAACAGCAAACAGTTTCAGAGATGTGAGGAGCCAAACAAGATAGATTTAGAACATTTTTCTACGCTAAAAATGTTTCTGGACCAGCAGTACACCACGTCTGCCTTAAAACATACTTTCCCTTTTAAGAAATGTCACAAAGATTCAGATGGATTGATTTAAGTGACAATAAAATTATGGAAAGATGTGTCAAAATCTTGGATTATAAAAACTATAACCTTGCTACAGAAAAGGGTAAAAGAAAAATTAATCTCCCTTGAATGGCAAGTTCTTAAATTGCTTGAAAAGAAACATAAACAAGAAGTAGTATTTTCTAATTCCCCAACCACTAATAACTCACCAACAGTGGTATTCCATACAAATTCCATTTTCAATGCAGTTGCATATGACAAATGTTGCAAAGACACTTTTCAGCTGTAGTAATCCTCATAAATAATGATTCAACCTCTCAAAGCTATATACTTCCCATAACAGGCAACAGTAAGTGGAGAAGGAAATAAACAGTCTGATGTGAATCATTATTTTTCTATTTTATTTTAGAGTGCTGTTAAAAAAAGAATACACAAAAAATGCACTGTATATGTTTGAAAACAATTCTACTCAAGTTAAACATTACCATAAAAGTCATCATCTTACAAGGAAAGTGATTCACAGTGGAAACAATTTGTAACTCAGTTTTACAAAGTTTGCATAAGAATTGCCTACCCAGGGCAAGAAATCCACTCGCTCCCACACTTAATATGATAATAATAGAGAAGAAAACTGAAGCAATTACAAAAATGATCTCTCATTGATCTAGGGTACACGAACTAATAGAAACATGCAGATATGTAGTAGATAGTGTGGAAATAAAAATACAGGATTTTAAGCATCACACAGACAACGAACAGCTTTCTGACCAATACATTCACATTTTATCAACAAGAAAAACAAACACCAACAGGAAAATCTTGGTAACTATAAATGAAAGAAATACTGCATCTACTTCATATACTAATTTCAGAGATAGGGAAAGAAGATTGCCTTACCTCAAATACAGCTTGAAGAAAGACATTAACAATATGTCTACATCCTTTCTTAGTTCCCTTGAGAGAAATCTAAGAAGAAATACAAAATAGCAAAGAACTATTTTTCCTGCAGACAGCATGTGCCCAGAAGTAACATGCTTCCCAGTAAAGTGTGCTGAAAAGTTAAAAA
>VXBL01005245.1:323151-365123 GCA_013400195.1 Aramus guarauna
AAAAAAAAAACCAACAACCGACTCAAACGACAATCCTTGCAAAATAAAAAGTCAAAAACTTTATACTTTAAATTCACAGTAAGGTTTATTGCATTTTGAGGCAGTAGGCACATTCAGGAATAATATAGACATAACTGTGATGTCACTTCAATTCTCAATAAAATATTAATTCTATATATTTGTCTACAAAAGAAAGATGGTAAATTCATCTGCACAGATCACAGTCACTGAAGAGCTGAAAAGATTCGTATTTCAGTAGTAGGCACACATGGGCTCACATGATACAACCTTGTTAACTTGCTTTTTCCTCCGAAACTACAGTGCTTGCTAAAGCTACACTCAAATGTTAAATGCTTTGGTCAAGAGTTCATCCACTGACCTGCAATGAAAGCCTTGTGTTCAGCTCCAACATTTTCTAACAGCAAACAAGAAAAAAAATGGTTTCACGGAATGAACTGTTAAAAAAGAAAATCCTCACATAAGCTTTCCCCGAGGGGGAAGAAATATCCACAAGCTTTAAATTGGCCAGGCGGATTTAAGAGGAAGCAAAAAAAAAAAAAAAAAAAAAAGGCAGCTTTTTCTGTTGCGTCAAAGAGCCCACTGTGCAATAGGAACAGTGAACAGAGTTGTTAAACTGGCAAGCTTTTGCTGAAGACAGCTTTTCAATATGCTCTCAGCATCGTCTCCCAGGGCTGGCTGGAGACAGTCCCACTCCTCTTATATGAGCTATGCTCCTTCAAGAGGCAATTGCTCTTAAGGACAGTTTCTATAAACATGCTGTTCGACTGGTTTTGCTGCACATGATGAGGGTAATTATGCACATATACATACCTGCATTCACATATCAGGACTGCATGCTCTTGAGGAAAATGCAGGCATATTCAAACTGGTGATCATTACCTCAGCTTAAGAGCAGGATGCTATTGATGACTGACTGGCTGCTAAACCTCTGTTCACTGCTTATATCATTCAGTATGCTGTTGGAAAGCAATTTTGAAAGGCAGGGTACTTACAGAGGAAACCTCTAATGCAATTCCATCAGGACGCTGTAGTCCAAGCAGTGCTCACTGATTAAAGGAAATCAGTAGTCACATGCTGCTGACTAGCTCTGTGTTGAGTGCAGAGAGCTTGGATAGCCACCAGAGACTGTAGCTACAAGGGATGAGTTAACTGTCCCTCTTGGGAATGATGGCTAGCTACATGACTGAAGACATCTTCGGAGGCTAAAGCAGGGTATTCACTGTGAATAGAGCAAGGAAACTGAGCAACCAGGCTAAACGTGAATAAAGCCACATTCATCACCACATACAGGGAATTACTACACAGATCTCTGAGGACACCACCCTGCATCCCTTTTACAAGCCATGGAGACCTAAGCAAAGGCATTCAGAGCACAGTTCAACCTACTCCAATCTGTATCTGGTCAGCTGAGCTGCCTTCTGGGCTTCACTGCCTACAAGGGAACCGACCATGGCTTTCTCAAAAGAAGGTTGCAGATACTGACAATTTTTTGAGATGAGTGCCACTCCAAGTGACCAGGCAATGCACACCTTCAAGATGCATGCAGAAAGAATCTGCGAGGAGGAAGAATGGGATTGGTAAGAGACAGGAATGAAAAAGGGGAAAGATAAACCTTGGAACACACTTTTCGACGTGACTGCAGGATTAAAAGCAGGGACAAACATATGCAGCTGCTTAACTTAGTATTTCTTTTCTATTTCTACATCTTTCAGAGTTGCCACAGGGATATTATGAACCAGAACATGTGGGAAGGCAGCAGGAGGAAAGGAAGCACGTCCAGGAGATAAATTCTCCCTATCTATGTTCTTTCTCTAGTTAGAAATCTTCTACAGGGGAAAAAATACTACTTTAACTGCTTCTCTTCAAATCCTTCCAGGTGAAAATGAATTTCTCTCCTAAAAAGTGTTTTCATAAATGGCAGAATAAGTTTCTGCATAAAGTGCACCCAATTTACAAGTGAAATATGGCATTTTCTAAGCTTTTAGCCCTGTAAACTGAATGCAAGGTCCTATTTGTACACCAAGCAGTCTGCTGCTTTATTACACTCTCACCACACCAGACAACTCGCTGGGTTCACAGCTCCAGCTGTAGTGGTACTGGAGTCATATGAGCCTAGCTTTGTCTGTATGAGAGTACGATGATTAATAATTCTGCCCCTGCTCTGTGGAAGATAATTACAATCTGATTCAGTTTTCCTGACCCAAAAGCTAGGCAAGTATTTTAACACATTTCGTAATAACAATACCTGCTCATAAGACTACCTAAATGCTTCCCCCTATAAATGCTGACTCCCCACCGCTCATCAATGTCAAATTGCTTGAAATGGCTTTTTGGTTTATCTTAGGACCATAAAAGAACAGTTATTTCAACTTTGAGCAGGTGGCTGGACCAGATGATCTCCTGAAGTACCTTACAACCCACATTATCTTATGATTCCGTGAAAATGAGGTCAATTATTAAAATCTGCCTTAGGCTATTACACAAATGAAGGGGATTGTGGCCAACTCCAGTGTTTTGAAGCCAGGATTTGGATTCAGCCGTGAAGACGATAGACAACCACAGAGTCAAAGATCTCCATTCTGTCATTTCATGAGAAGCTACCAAATCTGCTGAAACATGTGCATTTGTATTGACATTGCCACCAGTGAGGTCATTAACAGGTACCACTCTGTGGAGAGGGCTGTGTTGGATCCCACACATCCCATGATGTTCCACTCTTGGCTTCTCTTCTGGTCTGTCACCCAGCCATCCAATCTACTGTCCTTCAGCTCCAAGGCACAAACAAGACACTTGGTCTCAGCCTCAAATTTTTAGTGACTGGCAGCCCAGAGAACTCATCTCAGCTGTAGAAACTGCTCTACACAAAGTCCAAGGACACAGAATTGGTAAAAAAATCCACAAAACAACAAACCCTTCTGCATGATTATTAGTTTTTGTCTAGACTGCACTGCTAGCTCTACATAGACTTGCTTCTCCAGGTCCTCACTCATAAGATACTAAAGAGATTGATCCTTTTCAGATCTTTTCACTATCTATGTAAAGCTTTAGAAAAGAGTGTAGCTTCCTTGTTACTCATGCCAGACAGGAACTCCTGGTTCCCAGGCTTAATGAATGGCTAGCAAGTCAGGCTCACATCATGCAGCACAGCAATTACTCTAACCTTTGCACCTCCACATCATAGACCACTTTATCCCATACCACAAACCTAACTTACCTGCCCCTAGCACTTGTTAAAATACACCAGTCCTGTCTAAGTGATAACAGTCTATGGGACCAAGTCAGGAAAGCCAACACAGAATGGATGCTATCTGCTAGGATTATATCGATCCACAAATTTAGAAGTTGGAGAATGACATTCAAAGCCCTCTGCCACTGTTCAGTGCCAACCTAACACCTTCTGAACACTCTCTGTATTGGTCAGAGTCACAGCTGCCCTAACAGAGCCCTTCAGTTGTGGCATAGAAACAATTGAGTGCACTACAGTCAAGGTCTGCAATGCTGCCTTTGCGTGCATCATATATCTCTGTCGCTCTGCTGCATTAACTATACTGCCCGAATCCATGGCATGTGTTATCTCTGTTACTCAGAGGCCTTCCTCAAGAAACGGGACAATCTTTCCAGGGAAAAATCAACCCTCACAGCATCAGATGACTAAGCTGCCTTGAGGCCAATGCTGCCTATTTCCTGCTACAGAAGGTTACAAAGCCTCTTCCTGATAAACAAGGCTCATGTAGGTATTTCAGCTGGATCCCGAATTCCTGCAGGAAGGAGGCTGTGTGCACTTCTAGTTGTTTGGCTAAAATGTTGAGATCTTCAGCGTGCCTTGCATTGTGGAAATCAAAACAACACAATCTATGCAAGAACTCACAGAAGCCACTTTAGGTGGACAAGAAGCTTCAGACCTGGGCGTAACTAGCCCAGCCCCACCATCACCTATAGGTTTGGCTCCAGGGATGGGAGATGAGTATGCAGATGATCTCCTGAAGTACCTTACAACCCACATTATCTTATGATTCCGTGAAAATGAGGTCAATTATTAAAATCTGCTTTAGGCTATTACACAGACGAAGTGGATTGTGGCCAACTCCAGTGTTGGGGTTTAGTACAGTGACAGCTCTAAGCAGAGCATGTTGACCTGCTCGGCTAAAACTTATAGCTTATGTTCCCAGCACCTTCAAATACTACTCCTGTCTCACCTGATAGAGACTCGGTACCCATACATACTCTCAAAAACCACAGCGCTCCCCTTCCTCTCATCCACAAATAAAACCTAAGTGGTGTTTCCCACTCTCCGACTTGCCCCAACCCCCTGCAATTCTTCTGATCCTGCTACCCATCCTGTATCTATGAGATCATCACAGAGCAAACAGACCCCTATGTCAAGGGGTTAGGCACCCTTAACCTAAGTCCTCTGTTTAGGTCTATTAGCAAACTCTTCCAAGTCTGAACACTCCTCAGGTGGCTCCTACCTTCATCTATGCCCCCTTCACACTTCTTGCCTGGTGCTAAGTTACACTGTTTGTATGATGAAAATCTTGGACTCTCATCTCCTCCTAGCCAGCAGGGGCTGAGTAGACTGGCAACAGGTGTAGCTTTAGGAGTAAATGAAGAGGCAATGATTTGTCAGATCTCTGCAAGAGGCAGAGTATTTCAAATGAAAATAAGATTATTCACAGCTTTTAATGAAATAAAAAAAACCCCAAAATGTCCAGCTAACACACAGTCGTCGTCCCCGTCCCCCCCAAAAAAAAAAAAAAAAAAAAGGTCACTCCTAATTCACTGGAGGTGCAACCCTTTGCCTAGTGGATTAAATACAGCTACATCTTGCTCTTCACACATCCATTCCTCTTCAAAAGCAACTTTTGCCATCCATTTCACTCTTGTAGCATCCTGATCCTGGTCTCACAAGCAGCATATGGGGAAAGGCAACCAGCCCATCAGTCCTTGCTAGGCAGTTTCTGAAGAGACAGAATACACAACCTTGTTACTATATTCAGCTCCACAATGCAAAACTCCTAAAGTTATCTATTTATTTATTAGCTCATTAATTATTTTTTTTTAATTCAAATTTGGATGTATGCATCTGCACAAGTACATGGGGAAGAGCTCCGGATAGGCCTACGCACCAGCCAGTGATTAACACTGCTGCACTTGCAGGGGATTGCAGGGCTGTGAAGTCAGTTCTAAAGACCTGTGCCAACCTACAGCAGTTTGTAGATTTGATAGCAGGGGCAGGAGAGGAAGAAGAGGAGGCATTTGTTTTATGAGGGACTGCTGACTGTGGCTTTGTCACCGCTCTGAATGGCAAATTAATCACATACTTTGTGCTCCTTCAAATTGCAACTGATGAATGTATGGTGGGAGCCCTGAGAAAGGGGGCAATGAACAGGATCCTGTTGCAGCCGGCATGCACTGCTGGCTATGGATAGATAGGGTCATCCGCTTTCAATGAGGCGCTTGTGCAACAGTTGTTACTGCCATCACTCGTCATGGATCCCTAATTAGGATTTGTTAGTACAGCAGCAGGAAATCCAAACAGGGCATGGAATAATGACAGTTCAAAGACAGTCTGGAGTCAGCCCCCTCCCTCAGAGGGCAGAGCCTTTGCAAGCACACCTCTTGCTGAAGTCTGCCCTTTTTCATACAGTGTCTCTCCCCCAAGCACAGCCCAACATTGAATCCACACAGTGAAATCAAAGTAAGATTACCACCAAAAGAGCGTGGAAACTTCCTCACATAACACTGGTGGTAGTTTTGGAATAGGAGGAATTGACAATAGTACGGAGGAGTCGAGAAGCCAAGTTCACAGCTGTCACAGGGACCCTACAGCCAAAAATCTGTGGCAGCCTAGCACCATGAGAACACATTTTCACCTGCAACAGAATAATGAGAGGCATCTGTAGGCCTTGTGCAATAACTGAGAAAGAACACGGTAAAAATATACAAGCTACCTCAGCAGGAAAACAGGGACCTTGCCCCTTACCTATAACAGAGGTGAACAATCTGTTAAAACTACTTACTAATCGGATTATTACACTAGCCCCTAGATATGGAGATTTATAGATTTGATCAGTGGAATTTCCCAAGTGCAAAGTTTATAAGGTCTGTTGCTACATCAGAAATGAACAGCCTACTTGAAAGGAGCAAAGAAAGGGACGAGAAAAAAAAACAAACACCAAAAATCAAAACAAAACAAAACCAAACCAAAACAAACAAACAAACAAAAAAAAGACAAAAAAAAACAAAAAACAAAACAAAACAAAACCAGAGAAATTTACAGTTTAGATAAGTAACAGAAAGTAGACGGGCTTGTAAGCAAGCATCCTAACACTGAAAACTAATGATAAGAAGCAAATCTCAGTTCCAAGTTGTTGAAGGCTAGGTGCATTTCAGGCTAGGCTGTGGTGAAAGGTCCTGTTTCTCCTTTGGCATCTGCTGTCAGTGACCTTGGTACTGGGCTATAAGAACCTTTGAGGAGCACGAGCCCAGGCAGTAGTGCCAAGGCCTCGGACGTTTAAAGTGGCCTTTCATTTGCAGCAACACCAACTTTAGGAAGGTGATGCTTCACTGCAGCCAGCACAAGTGGTTTTAACTCAGTGGCCTCCAAGCACCATTATACCCATGACACTGCTCACAGGCCCAAATCACAGATTACTTGAGAGCAGCTTGGCCAGTCTCCTACCAGCTATCATGCTAGCTGCCAAAGGCTGAAGAGCTCCCAAAGTTCCCTACAGTCAGTCACAAGCTTTGGGAGCCCAAACTATTGCCTTAGGCTACACAAAAGCTCTGTGGTCCTCCCTGCCCATGCAAGCCCTCCTAATGTTGTCCCAAAACGGGGTTCCTCACCTGGTATGCAAAGAGCCAATAACACACAAAGCCGAGATATTTATTTCACATCTGCACAGAGATGGGTGCTAGGCAGTCACTCCACAAAGGTAGCACACCTTGGTTATGACACAATTAGTATTTATACATTTCAAGCAACCGTTACCGCTACTTTTGCATCTACTCTTGGTTACCCTTTTTATTGGTCCTTGCTATGTCTCGTCTCTGCTTGAAGCTACAGCGTCCCACCTTTTTACTAAGTGTGCTCAGTGAGGGGTGGGTTCAGGCGAGTAGGGGACTTTTTCCCCTCTAAAGGTTAGGTTTTACCACGCTACTTAGGGCAGTCCAAAGTTCTGATAGCTCTGTGACTTTATCAGTAATAGAATTCCTCTTGTGCTTATCTTGTCATTTCTTTTCTTTATCTAATGGTGTCATCTTGTTTCTTTTCTCAGGGATGCACCTCACTGACTATTGACAGAGGCTAAGTAGCATCCTTTGTTTTATTTCTCGGATCTCTCCAACACTAACTCCCAAGCTTCCTACTTCACCGGTCCTCCTCAGCCTACCCCCCCCCAAAGTCCTTGCGCCTCACTGGCTCCAGCCCAGCGGCCACCACAGAGAAGAGACATCCCGGGACCGGGAGAACGGCAGACAGCCAGAGGCGGAGCAACGACAGCCCGGCGGAGCCGCCCCACCCGCACGGAGAGACGGCCGGTGCCAGCAGCTCTCCCACCCGCTTCCAAAATGGCGCGGCCGCGCGCCCCCTCAGCGCACGCAGCCAAGGCGGGGCGGAGGAGCGGGAGAGACCGCCCCGGGACAGCGGGGCGCATGCGCGCCGCCCGGCGGCCGGGCCGGTAGCAAGATGTCGGCGCAGGGGGATTGCGAGTTTCTGGTGAAGCGGGCCCGCGAGCTGGTGCCGGGGGACCTGTGGGCGGCTAAGGCCTGGCTCATCACGGCACGGAGCCTTTACCCCGCCGACTTCAACATACAGGTAAACGCCGCCGCACCGGCGCAATATAAAGGTGCGGCGCGTCGCTTCCATACGCGGCCTGGCGGCGGGCGCTGACTGACTGGCGCTTCGGCCAATGGGGGCGGAGGGGCGGGGCGGCCGGTTGCCGTGATGATGACGAGAACCCGACTGCGACGATGTCGTTTCGTCTCCGTCACTCGGAGGAGACAGGTTGTGGCAGGGCCCTGCCGGGGCATGTGGAGAAGGGCGGCTCCTATGGCAGCGGCCAGGCACAGCGCGTCCGGGCCCAGCACCCAGCTAGCGGCCTGGCCCAGCACCCCCAGAGGGTCCGACGCAGCCCCTGTGACAGGGGCCGAACGCTCTTTCGCAGACTTAATAAGACGCGTTTCGTTCCCGTCTGAACGCACAGGACGGCTGTGGGGAAACGGAGAGCTGTGCGGCAGGGGTGCCGCGGGTGCCCAGCCTCTCGCTGTCCTGTCAAAAATAAAGTGGCAAGGTTGTAACAGCTCGTTGGAAATCAGTGCAGTAAAATCCACTCTTACGAATGCTTTGTGAAAGTGGTGGGTTTTTAATAACTGAGGGGGAGGTCCCTTTCTGCATCTGATGTTTGCACATGATGAAACATTTGGATTTGCTGTTGCAGAAGAAAAAAAAAAAAAGGCCATTTCTAATAGACATTTAAAGTACTACTCTTGCCTACAGCTTTTGTAATAACTTGGGGTTTGGCAGGACATTTGACTGGAAACAAATCACGGTCAAAGAACTCTTTGAATTCTCACTAAGTTCTTTATTTGTGTAAAAATAAAGCCAGCATGTTAATATTAGAGTACTTGTCATACAGAAGTTTATGCCTAATTTAATGTGTGATTAGGTAGTCTAAACTCAGCTCCCAATTTCTACAGCAAATGTTGCAATCCTTTCATTATCTGTTATTCAGATTGCTGTGGCAAATTTGGGCCAGTTTCTTAGAGTGGAAGGACTGATCTGATTCAGAAATGTACTCAAGAAAGCTAATGTTCTGTTCTTCCATCTTGCAGTATGAGATGTACACTATTGAGAGGAATGCTGAAAGGACAGCGTCTGCAGGCAGGCTGCTGTACGACATGTAAGTAATCAAAGCTGGAACTCTACAATTAAGCCAGGTGCTTGTTTCCATAAATGTCAGAGTTTCCAAAAATATAATGTGAATGTTCCTGGAAGACCATGTAGATAAAGTAAGCCAAAAAGGTCTTATTGATCAAAAATACACGGTAAAAAGGAAGGTTTTATTTTCCATTTGCCCATTCTTTTCCATTTGTACATTCTTTCATAGGAAGGTTTTGTCTTGGAAACAGATTTTGAGATCACTGCATTCATTCCTTGCCATTTATTTTATTACAGGTTTGTGAATTTTCCAGACCAACCTGCTGTATGGAGGGAGATTAGCATTATTACATCAGCATTAAGGAATGACTCACAGGACAAGCAGACACAATTTTTAAGAGGTAAGGGTTCTATTCAGTGAATAGTGAGAGTCTGAAGGAATCGAAAGATAAGCCCTCTGGTTACATATCTAGTGTGGCAAGTAAATGTCAGTCTTTTTAACTTTGCTTGTGGGCTGCAGATTTTTTTGCTCAGTTGATCCTTGGGGACTTGATTCAGTGTGTGAGGCTTAGGAGATATGAAGGGACATGAGAAGCTGATTTGCATTGCTTTGTCTCTGCTATGGGTAGACTAAGTCTCCCAGAACAACAAGCACTTGGAAAAGACATTGCATAGGGAGTAAGTGGAATGGGACTGATGAATCATCATCCCACTGATTGCAGAGAACAATGAATGATCATAAAAATGGGGTGAATTTATATGTGTGAAGTGAAGGCTATGAAAATTAACAGTGACCAGAAGGGCTTGGCATTCACTGCTGGGAACCACAGGCAGTTTTCAAAGCAGGCTTTACACCTGACAAATTATAATGTGCTGTTTGAATATGTGCTGCAGAAGCTCTCAGGATAAGCAGTGTGTAACTCTGCATACAGGCTATTCTGGTTAAGGAAACACTTGCTTTTTCATGAGGTGTGTTTATTTTTCAGAGAGAATACATAAAACTTACAGGGAGAATAAGTTTGTTTCTTTCTAGTGTCTCACTGCAAGTTTAACTTGAAACAAATACTTTTTAATAATGAAAGTATTAATTGTAGAAGTGGAGTGTAAGTAAAAAAATAAATTAACATTCTTGAAAAAGCATCTTAAAATGTCAAATATTTAAGTATTATGATCTTCAGTATTCCACTCATTAGCAGTCTTACTTGTTAATTCAAGTTCTGTGCACCCAAGTAAACACAGATAAATATTCTTGTGGTCTTCTCTGAAAGAAACAGCAGGTTTTTTCCAGGCATAGATATTAAAAGCAGAAAAAAGTATAAGGAAATCTTCTTCACTCTGCATTGCAAGGTGGTGTTGACTAGTCTTTTACTCTTTGCCAGTCACCTTTACAATTCAGACATAGCAAGTTAAACACTTTTTGATTTTTTTTTTAAGGACTATTTGAAACCCTTCCTGGTCGGGTCCAGTGTGAAATGTTACTGAAGGCCACAGAGCAGTGTTTTAACACATTAGAAAGGGCAGAAATGCTACTACTACTTCTGCGACGTTTCCCAGAGACGGTGGTGCAACACGGGGTAAGAGAAGAGAAACTCATAGTAACTATTCAGGATATTGGCATTCTGTTTCTTGAGATTTTGCTGAAATGTATTTGCTTAGTAAGAAGGTGAGTCTTTTTATTCATGTTTAATTGTGGCTAACAGTGCAGATTGCTGTATCTTGACGTTTCCACCAGGAAAGAATTGGGCAGAAAACAAATGGAAGCAAACAAAACACTGTTTTTGTTTTGTAAATGCAAGAATATTCCATGTTTTTTGAAAAAGCAGAATAGCACAAAAAAAGAGTGTAGAGGACTATTACAGTCTGAGAAAGAATACTGCTTCAGCGTTTTGTCAGTAAACTCTCATAGAGGGCAGAGTGCTTTGAAGTTATGTCTCGACTCCAAGAAGCAGCATATTTGCTTTGACTTATGAAACTACAGCTGGAACTCTTTAAATGATGACTTTATTTAAGGACAGTTTAAGGAAGTTTAAAAATAGTTTAAAGGCTATAAAACCTGTTAGTTCTGAGACTGACTTACACTAACATGTTGTAGCTCGTACTAGCATCAGGCAGAGTGCACAGTCAGTTACTACAGCGCAGGTGACAAGCTGCCACTTTAAGGCCTGGTACCTTCTGTTGCTTTCACCTGTCTGTGCACGTCTTTACGATACAGTCGCATGCACAGTTTTTCTCCTAGTCTTGTTTTGCTGTCTTCTGGCATTGCTTTTCACCTGTTAGGAAGTAGGGATAGTAGAGCTATATATTTAGAGACTAGCACATGCACTTGCCATATATTGAATTGCTACTCATGCATCCACTGAATTGTTCAAATCCATTGAATCACAGTTCAAAAAGTTTCTAAAACGACTGGTCTAGTGTTTGATTTTCACCTCTGCTTACCCAGGTGGGCCTTGGAGAAACTTTATTAGATGCTGAAAGTATTGAAGACCAAGAATCCCCCGTGAATTGTTTTAGAAAATTATTTGGTAAGAAAATATTAATGTTCTTGTTTTATTATACAGCATTTTAGTATTGCAGGATTCTGAGTTCAGTAAACTACTTTCAAGATACTAAGATTAGAAAACCACTTCAGTCAGAAGAGGCTCAGGCCAGGCTGACCATATGATACAAATTGGAATTACAATCATTCATGTGAAGTCCTTTGTGGTATCTGGTCAGCCAGATATGAGGCTTACATTGCTGATTGAGAAACTTAGGACAAAAGGAACAAAAAACTCCACAAACCTAAAGGATTTTTTCATTTGTTTTCTATTTTAGTTTGTGATGTTCTTCCTCTAATAATTAACAACCCTGATGTTCGACTCCCTGCCAGCTTGTTATATAAGTATCTGAATAAAGCAGCAGAATTTTATATTAACTATGTAACTAGATCTACACAGACAGAAAGCCAGTATCAAGGTAAGAATATTTTTACAAAATTAACCTTTTTTAGAATGTATTTTAGTATTAGTGAAGTGATATCCATAAATGAAGAATGCATTACTTTTATGTAATGTATCCCATAGACAGGGATCGTAGAGTCATAGAATATCCTGAGTTGAAAGGGACCCATAAAGATCATCGAGTCCAACTNGGAGGCCGCATAGGATTAATAGTAGTATTTGATGTTTCTTAGTTCTTTGATGCCAAAATACCTCATGATGCTTCAATTACTTAGTCATGATGCTCGTGATGCTTCAACATATGTACTGAGAGGTAGGAGAAAATGTCCGACATCTTCTTATCCAGCTTATTGGCTCTCTTGGAGGAGGAGGCAAAAATGCCTACTGCTCCCCTGAATGGTTACCCTGAAAGCTCCAGTGTACAATTTTACATGTCTCCTTCTTGAAAATAAATCAGTTGATTTGATTTCTTTATGAAGAGAAAAATGTGCTGGTTTTCCTAGGTTCACAAGATTCCTCTGATATTATGTCTCCAAGCAAGCGTAGCTCTCAGAAATATGTAATAGATGGTCTCACAGAGAAATCGTCCCAGATTACAGATCCTTGGGAGAGGCTATTTAAAATATTGTCCGTGGTGGGAATGAGGTGTGAATGGCAAATGGATAAGGGAAGAAGGTGAGAAATGTGTACTTTTCCAGGTATTTCTTCTCAAGGAGAATTTGGCTTTTTAATTCTTAAGGAGATGGGTTGAAGAAGGATTTTAATAAGAGGACATTTTGTGTAAATTCAGTACAGCTCTTCTTTCAAGACTGCATTGTAAAGCAAAAGCGTGGATCTAAGGAGTCCTTTGAAATTAGTCTCTAAACTAACTGTTTATGAAAGTCATGTTTAAGAACTATAGTACTGTGGCGTATCCTTTCCTAGGTGCCTCAGCAAAGAGAAACATGGTAAATATTCAGTGAAGTTTCACTGATGTGCATTCCCAGCCTCCACTGACTTGCAGCTGGAGGATTTCCTCAGTCAAAACATTAAATTTTTCATATTCACTATGTGTTCTTTCCTTTAGTTTTGGAGTTGGTGTATCATCCTGAATTCTTTTTGTCTCTCTTCCTCAGAAGTTATGGTGATATTTTGCATCGAATGAAAGACCTCTGCAGATACATCAGTAACTTTGATAGCGATGCACACGCTAAATATAAAAATCAAGTAGTGTATTCCACGATGTTGGTCTTCTTTAAAAATGCATTCCAGTATGTCAGCAACATCCAGCCATCGCTCTTTCAAGGTTAGTTTCTAATGTTTCAGCTTTTGTAAAGAGTTCTTTGTGACTTCATTGCTAATGTCTGAAAGATCTTTTCTCATTTGTCTATTGAAACTGTCATTTTACAAAGTGACATCGGTCTTTTTTAAAATTCTCCCAAACCATTAATCTTACCAGCAGTAGTAGATGATGACAATTACTGTAGTGGATCAGACCAAAGACCAATCTAACTTGGCATCGTGGTTTCAACCTTGGCTGGCAGCAGTCAGTTGTCTAGCAAAGAGAAAAGTAACAGATGAGATGTTATGAGAAACATCCTGAGGGTTGATTTCTACTCTTCCTACTCATCATGTTTGCTTCATTTTCTCCTCTGATTCTGTTTCTTTGAAGCTGACATTTTCCTGGCTTTCTTCAGTCAAAAGATTGTACAAAAAGCTTCCACAAAATAAGTGAAGATATTTTTGCATTAGGAACACACAACAGATTTATAATTAATCAAATAAAAACTGAATAGGAAGAGATTTCCTGAAATTCACAAGCTTCCAACTTGGCTTTCTTTATATAGTTTAAGCATAATCTTAAAGGTGCGCTTTGCACGTTAATCCTAATTTGTAATTAAATTGTAAATCAAACATTTAAAGTATCAGTGTTTACCCATGCTTTTTTCCTACCCACTCAATCTGCATTTGGAGCATACCAGATTGCTTGGAACACCTTGGATTGCTTTTCCAGGGATTGACTGGACTTTTCAGGGACAGCCCAGAAGCCGAAGGAAGTTCTTTAACCTCCAGTTTGTTCAGAACTTACTGAAATAAACAGCATTATAAAGAGGAATTTTCAGCTTTTAATAGTGTGCATTTCCTGCTTCTTCACTCACTGCTAGGAAATCCCTTGCAACAATAACAATTGTCACCATAGGTAATTAGTACTTATTAACACTATAATTACTGATTCATGATAAAATTTCCATTTTAATTGTGTGTTGTGTTCATAACTTTAATCACAGTTTCCTACGTGGAGCAAATAATCATTTGAGTAACTAAACAATACAAATGATGGGTTTTAAACAACTTTACAGAAAGTTGTGTAATCAGTTGAACAATGTCTGTAGATAGCTAAACTCAGAAGACAAATTACAAATGACAACTTGTATGCAAAGAATGTGTAGTCACTTTAACAAATACAGGAACTAATTGAGTTGAGGTTTTTGCTCTATCCAGAGGAAAGAAGAGTTTTGGTGGGGCAGTGAGATACTTTAGCTGTGCATATAGTTTTAGCTGCTTGATTCTGAGTTGAGGAAGAAAGGAAGTAAAGTACTGGTGAAAATATTCCTTTCTAAGTTCTACAATTGAGTATGTTAAAGCTCATGTTTTCAGACTGAACCACCATAAAAGAATGTATACTGAAATGGCAAAGTGCAGTCCCTTCTGTGCAGCATTTCTGATACCCCCTGTTGTTTCCTGACATCAGGAAAATATTTATAAGATATCTTTTACTCATTTGTGCTTTAGCATTAAAGTCCAGTGGTATTTAGTGCCTTTCATATTCTTTCTATCATTAGGGTTTTTCCTCCTTCTCGTTGGAGGGCTCTCTTTAGAAATGTAGTATCCTACATATTTTGGAAGTGTAGTGGTGGGCAAAAAGGCTGTTGTCTCCTTAATCCAGTAATTCTGAGTTTTGATCTTTGACTTTCTTCTCATGTGCATGGATTTGCATGAAACATCTTGGGAGAAAACTTTTCAATGCATTTCTCTTACATAATTCCTATCTGTCTTGCTGGAGACTTGAGAACTGAATGAGCCAATTCACACCTCTCATAACTTTCAGGCTGCCTGCAAGCTTGGCAGGAGTTGCTATTTGGGCTGATGCTTTTAGGGGTTTGTTTATAACACTGTGCTAGAAATCAATTAAAAACTCTTTAAGCTTAGATTCTACAGCTTGGTTAGACAGAAAAACACAACATTGCTCTTTGTATGGCTGTGTAACTTTCAGTCATGTAAGAGAAAGTTTGCAGCCCAAGTCAAGGGTGAGATTAGGTTCTGTTTTGTTTTAGGACTGGAGGTTCTGGAATGAAGGCTACAATGCGCTTGTGTGCTACTGAGAAGAGAACATTTCTTTGGAAAGCAAAGTACTTTACTGCTATTCATTCAAATCAGTATAAGTAACAGAAAAACCCACTCGTTTCTTCTCAGATGTTGGAAATAGGCAGCTCTTGAGATTCTAGTGATAAAACTCTTCCAGCATCCCAGCTGTGGTACTTTCATACCAGTTTCTCATGGATGCTATTTTCTACATTATGACTTGGCTCCTTTTTCAGTTCACACAGGTTAGGTTCCAACACAGTGGAACACATGATGGTACAGAAAGGAGATTTCAATGTATTGTAGCCTTTGTGTGGGGGACATTTCAGTGGTGATATTTAGTTTGAAACTAGTCAAAGGAGATAACATTTGTTAAGTATGCCAGGTTGGTTGTTCCTTGTAACATTAACTCCTATTGTAGTGGACTCCTTACATATCACTTTTGAGTAGATGGGAAAAGCTTAATGTGGGTTCTTCTATGTCAAGAGATGAAATGGATTATCCTTAAACTAAGCTCTCAAATTAGTTCTTTGCAATTATGAATGAGGCCTTAGCCTCATATCTGTATGCAAATAGAAACATAAGAAATGCACATACTGAAAATACTTGTGTATACTACTGTCTTCTCTGGTGGAGATTTCAACCAGGACAAATGGATTAATGGATTTCCCCTTTCCTTTATATTTCTCTTTGTGTGAGCTTTGCACATCTATATGCAACTTGATTGTGCAAAGGGAGAAAATGTTTTCGAAGGGAAGCTTTCTCATTAGTGGCCATGTACCGATATTGTTTGAGATTAAGAAGTGTTGTTCATATTTCATATCTAATGAAACTTAAGCACTGAGATGTGAAATAACAGGTGCCAGATCCCACTGGATGTTCTGTGACACCAGTGGAAGTAGAAATTGTGTATTCTGTGCCTCACAATGAGGCTTCTCTAGAGGCTTTAGGGAGTGATGATGGGCTCAGTTAAAGGTTTAATTCTGTATACTGAAATCAGTGGGGGCAAAGCTGACACTGAATGATCCTACTAGAGAAATCTCGTGATGAAATATGCTCGCTTCTTTGAGGCATCAGTGCCTGTCAGCATATTTTGGTTTCTCATGAGAATGTTTTGTGAATATTATTGTACTTCGCCATGTCTGTGGCTGTTAACTTCAGAGCCATTTGTTCTGTTTGCCTGTTGAATAGTTATATAAAAGCAAATAATACTTAATGAGAGAACACCTGCTGCCTGAGTATGCTTTGTGAGTGCTCAGTAAGAAAAGGATTCAAAGATATTCTGAAGCTCTCAAGCAAACTCTTGTGATGTCTGGTACATGGATTCTGACCTTTACCATAAGGCTGCTTTGAGAAAACCATAGCTTTACCAGCATAGTTTAAGCTTATGCAACTTAAGTGAATTAATTTCAGATTGTTTTCTCTAGCATTATAATCATTACTTGTGAAGGAAACACAACCAGCTTGATGTAGGCAGGAGACCTTTCAGATCAGTTTAGAGCAATCCTGAATTAATTTATCTTTAAATACAGGTCCAAATGCTCCAAACCAAGCCCCACTGGTTCTTCTTGAGGATGTGGCCAACATCTATGGTGATGCAGATCTTGATCGTAACAAACACATACACAAAAAGAGGAAACTTGCTGAAGGAAGAGAAAAAACAATGGTAACTTTTCTAGACTTTTTCGTTCATAACAAGAATGACATTGGTACTGGAATTCAGACAATAGTGGTTTTGACACAGGTGTAATAGGCACATTTTTAGAACTACCCTGGAATATCTGTTTATGACCACAATTTGCAAACAGATTTTTTTTTGCTAAAGCCAAGAAGAATAAAACAATTTTTATAGCAATTGCTGTAGACACATATGTGCTGATGTGAATACTTTAAGTTGAAGAAGTTCAACAGAGACTGCAGAAACTGTTAAAAATGGTAGCAATAGCACTCAGATATTCCTACAGCTAAACCTCCAGATTAATTGACTTTTCATGATTGGAACTGTGAATACATCTATTTATTTAATAGTAGAATACCACTATTTTATAGAATTTCTCTGCTGGTAGAAGTACGCACTTATACAAGAATTACATTTCCTTTGCATTATGCCGCTGTAGGCTTAAACTGAGTGATAAAGTGTAAAGTATGTACGCACTTTAACAGATAATCTGGCTGAAGCTCAGTGGTGGCACACCACATTTAACAGAATGAATTCATTTTCGGATACTGTTTATCACGCTATACCACCGAGTTTCTTAGTAGCAAAACAGATTGTTCTAATATTAAAACAAGCTAAGCAAAAAGTCACTTTAAGGCACTTAAACTAGGACCTTGGCATGTCTAGTACACAATTGTTTTCTTGTGTTCAGAGGAACTTCTGTGACTTTAGAGTCCTTGGAAATATGTATAAACTAAGAAGTGAATCTTTCTGTTTTATATTGACTCTTAAGCAGAGCTCAGATGATGAGGATCCTTCTGGGAAGGCGCGAAGTCGCCATATTACAGTAAACAAGGCAGATCTTACAAACTCTATCGAAGTACTAGAGAGCTTTAAACTGGCAAGGGAGAGCTGGGAGCTGCTTTATTCTCTGGAATCACTTGACAAAGGTAAGGCTAACTGCAAGCAGAGTTGCATTTAGGCTTCATTGCTATGCATAGAAGTCATTTTACTATCGCTAAAATAGAATTCCTGTCACTGTGAATCCTTAAAATTAAATTTGCTTTGGGTCCCAAGTATTTTTGATCTAAGTTCCAATAAAAAGCTTTAGCAGTTGTTGCATTTTTGAATGTTTTGTTCCTGGATTTCATTTCATTCTTCATGCATCCTTGCTTATTCACCCCAACTTCTTTTGGAAGCAGCTTGTACTGAAGCTGCAGTTGGTTAGTAGTAGTGCTGATAATACTAGGTGAGGATGTGCTGCTAATGGCTGCTTTAGTTCATGCTTAAGATGATGTTACTGTGCCTCTCCCTTTCTGATAATATCTGGTGTGATACTCTTGAAAACAAATTCCTGTTCTAAAAAGCAGGAAAACAGTACCACCTAGCTGCTCTTAGATTTGTTGGACACCGTGAAGAGAAGTGTAATCCAAATATGATTGTATAGGAAGAGAGTATCCTCGATTTTAAAGATTTCCTGCTCTTACTGGTGTGTTTGTTTTTTTTTTTCATTTTTAAATTCAGCTATTTTTTTCTAGATAATTGATATTTAACCCAAAGCTGTGCAATGCTTCATTTTCTCTTTTACTTTTTTTTCTCTGACCACTTACGCAGAGTTCACCAGAATTTGCTTGTCATGGAAGACAGACACCTGGCTTTGGTTAAGAATCTTTCTTACAGACATGATCATCTACCAGGTAAAAAAATAAAGTAAAAATTAGTAAAAATGACACCATTATATTGCTCTTCTAGTGAATAGCTGTTCTGATTACCCAGTTTGACTGCTTTAAGTGTCTACTGATTTTATCCTTTAAAGCATGACCCTTTGGGGGATGGAAGCATACCTTTCTTACCACAAGCTAGGTACTCGACTTAGGATATTCCTGTCCCAATAGCTGTTTGTTGAGTCCAGCTAGCTTTGGCATATGGAAAAGATCTCCGCATTGGCATTTTGACCAGTAGATATATATAGTGTTATGGAAGAAAAGTGCATTTTACCTGTCTGTCAGTGCATTCTATTGGAACTCAATCAGAGAGACACATTTTCAAAGAGCAGAAGATGTTAACGGTTCAGTTAAAATTTATCATTCTCCTCAGAAACTAGGCTGACTGTACTTGTTCCAAATACCATCTATAGAACAAAGCTTGTTCTTTTATATTTCTCCTTTGAGGTCTTATTTTTGCCTGTACTTGTACCTGAACAAGAGCTATTTCAAACTGTATTAGTCTAAAGAAAGTACTGATTAACTCTGAAGAGCATTTGTTTCAGTTATAAATGCAATTTTGTAAACAGGCTTTTTAAAACAGAATTCTGTTTGTCTTCTCACTGCCTTGCAAATGATTGATCCACACAGCACAGGAGAGTGTTCTGCTAAATTAAAATTTTGAAACCCTGTTACTTGGATACACACTGTTTTGAAAGCTTTCTGTAAGGGAATTTTTATTTCTGTCTTTCTACCCATTGCATACAGAAGATTCTAACACTGTCTTTTTATATCTTTTTTTTAAAGGGGCAGTACAAAAAAGCAATTAGCAGCCTACATCACTTGGCAGCTCTTCAGGGTTCTCATTCTCCACAGCAAATTACAGGACAAGGATCACTAGAAAACCAGAGAGCTCTGATCCAGTTAGCAACGTGCCACTTTGCCCTTGGAGAATATCGGGTAGGTAGAGCATTCCACACACTGGTCCTTCATCATCTGGCCCTGTGGTTCCTGTTTGTCATCTTCCCTTGAATTTTCCCGTTAGCCTTCTTTCAACAGGGTATCGAACGTAAGTCAGGGTCTACTGAAAAATCCATGCTTCACAGGGAGAAGAATTGCACTTCCTGGCACAGTAACTGACTGTCCATTATCATCTATCTTAAAGAGTCAATTTGGTAATTATGATTTGGGGGGTTTAGTTACGATTTTCCATAGCTACAAGTGTTTGAGTTGCCTGTAAATGTAACTGTAAATTTGAATTCGTTAACTTTACTGAAATGGTTTTAAATATTGAGGGGAAACTTCTTAGGTATAGGCTTCATGTGGCAAGGGAAAGGAAAGGTTTATGGAAAAGAAAGTTTTGTGATCATCTTAGGAAAGAATTAGTTATCAACTGACAGTATAAGAGACTCCAGAATAATATTGTTTGGCCTGACCTCTGAACTCACTTTACCTTTGCAATATGTATTTTGTGTTTTTAATGTTACAGGAGTGCATGGTGGTTTGAGGTCAGTCAGTGTCAGCACTAATAATAAAGGCTGAGTCTCTTAGGATCTAACATCATCCTAGTATGACTGGACAAGTCTTTTTGTCCCTTGCAGATTACTGCTTTTTCATTGGAAATGTGATAATATATCCCCACAGACCTCTTACTGTCTCTAGGAAATAGCATTAAAAATTCATCGCATTTCTGTCATGTTGTCAGATTGCCATTTTCCTTTCTATTTTTACCATGGACAGAATAAGCTTTTAGAAACTATTCTAAGAATTCATTTGAAAACTTAATCCTTCAAAATAAAATAGGTTTTGATTGCAGTTGTATTGAGCTTACACTCTTGAAATGAAGAATGCCAATACCTATTTTTTTCACAACTAAAATGACTTATGTAGGCTCGCACAGCTTGTTTAATGATAGCTGCGTCTTTTTGCTCAGCCAAACTGAGTTACACATTAAGTCCACTCACGTTTTAGTAGAGAATTTTGTGACTGTTCTTTTCTTTTGCGCTATGTGAAATTTTTAATCATTATTAACATATCTGAATTTTAAGAACTTTAATTTAGACTTAGCATTATCATGTGTCTCTTCTTTTTATAGCAAACATGTGAAAAAGTGCTTGACCTCATGTGCTGTATTTTACTTCCAATACAAGAAGGAGGTAAAGTACAAGAGGAGCAACCTAAAGTCAAGTCTAAATTCAGGAAAGGTACGGAGTTGCTACTACCCTAAACTCAGTGTCAACTCAATTTTAGTTCATGCATTTCAGTTGAGTGTGTAATTCTTCTCTTTCTGTATTACAAAAAGGGAGGAAGTTCTTTATCCCCTCTTGGGTTTATGAGTGGTTTTCCTGCTGGTACCTACTAAAGTATATTGGTGACAAAGTCCTACCACAGGAAAAGAGAAAAGAAGAAAGACTTGTAAAATGTGTAACTTCAGGTTTTGAATCATTTGTAATTTACCTTCAAAGTTTTCCTCCCTACCTGAGATTTGGCAATTGTAGATTTGTTTTGCTCTATTCTGATTTCTTTCGAACTTAGATAATCATGAGGCCCCTAAAGAAGTGTATGATAAACTGTTGTGTTGCAGGGTCTGATTTGAAGCTTTGGCCATGTACCAGTAGAGCTATCATGCCTTACTGCCTTCATCTATTGTTAGCTTGTTTCAAGGTAAGCTATAGTCAAGGCTTCACATTCTCTTGTGTCTCTAAGGCCTGGTTGATATATCTGGTGTCCTGAAACAGCATGGCCTTATCCCAGTGGTGTGACTAGGTGTGAAGAAGGGCTGTGCCTCAAGGGCTTCTCACCTAAATGGGTTTGTGGAGGGTCTTTTTTTTGGTTGGGGAGGGAGTGCTGAGGGAGGAGGGTTTGCTCTCTTTTTTTTTTTTTTTTCTCTTCTATTCATTTTCATTTTGGGGACAGGAGATAGAACTAATCTCAAAATATTTTTGTCTGTGTTCAGACTTCCCTTACAGGTCAGTGGACAGAATTTGATACTTTGGCTGGAAATTTCCAACCTATTTTAAATGTATATATTAGGGCAGAATGAAGTATGCTTCTAAAGAACAACTTCTGTGTTTACACAGATGTGAGATGAATCCCATACATTTATAAAAGCAACATGTGTTTCCTGATTGTCTTAATGTCATTTTTTTCCCTGAAGCTCAGAGCTTTCACAGACAGCAGAGATGATATGGCACTGGGCCATGTAGTTGTTCTGCTTCAGCATGAGTGGCCAAGGGGTGAGAACTTGTTCCTGAAAGCCATCAACAAAATCTGCCAACAAGGAAACTTCCAGTATGAGAATTTTTTCAACTATGTCACAAGTATCCTTTCTCTAACCAAGAATGTCTTTCACATCCAAAACTATGTGCTGGGGTGTTGAAAAAGCTGTTAGATAGTTTCAGCAGCAGCTTTCTCTGTGAATCATATTCTGTATTTATTTCCATACCATGCAAGCCTCTTGTAATAGGTGGTAGCGCACAATGGACTATAAATATGGCTCCTGTCACCCGTTCTGGCACTTGAGAGTACCCTTAAGTACATTGCAATTGCACTTCCATTCAGAAAAATAGCAGCTTAGCCTGCTCGTGCAAGTGATGGCAGTCTTTTCAGTAAGATATATAGGTCATTATGCTACAAGGTTGTTAACAAAAATGACAAAGTGGTACCCATGCTTCAAGGACTTGAATGATTTTGGCTGTTGTTTATGAAATGCTTTGTGTGGGAAAGATTTTTGGGTTGAGTAAGGTAATGAGATAAGTCAAAGTTCATGCAAAGCTTGTCTGATCTCTGTAGTCAGATATCTGACGTACGCTTTGATCAGCACACGCACATGTGGACAGTTTAGTGTTTAACCTGAATAGACATCCAGCCATGGTCCCCAGGAAGCAAGGGGTCTAACTCCTATCTGAGACAAGTAAAAAAGCTCTGGTGTTAAAGAAGGGGGGGGGGAGGGGAAGAAAAGCTAAGTAAGGGACCGAAATAGAAAACTAAAAAGGGTGGTATGTGCCACCATGGTGGCATTTCCTTCAGTCCCAGCCTCAGTATGCACAGCTTTGATGACCTGCAATGCAGGAAAAAGAAGTAAAAACAACCAGGGAGTTTGTTTGGAGAGATAAGCTTTCTTTACTTCTGACTGAGATGAAGAAGGAAAAGAAATTGACTGATGTCTGTATTTTGCACTTTAAAAAGCCATTTCTCATTAATTTGTGGAAGGTTAGGAATACATACAATCTACTTTATCACTTTTAAGAATGAGATACTTCAATAGCTGTTCATTTTGACTGTCAGCAATGTGGCTTCAGATGTGAGGGATAAGAAGGAATGTTCTCTATCATTTTTTCCTACTCAAATCTTTAACGTTTTCTTCAGATATTGATATGTTGGAGGAATTTGCTTATTTAAGAACACAGGAAGGAGGGAAAATTCATCTGGAACTGCTGCCAAATCAAGCAATGTTGATCAAGTAAGGACAAAAAAGCATTTACTGTTTTCTTTGAAAAAAAGAAAAAAAGGAGTATGTTCTGGTTTTAATCTTTCATGTAATCTTCTGGATAGTACGTTTGTCATCTCTTTGAGTTTAAATTTAAGGAGTTGGCTAAGGAGTTCAAACAAGGCTGTGAGTTTCTTTTTCTGATTCTCCTGCTGATCTGTGAATTCTTTTTGGATGTTCTTCAACTTTAAACTCCTACTTTTACGGAACTTTATTTTTAAGTCTTGCATTTGCTTTAAAAAGATCCATATTAAAGTGATTACAGTATTGCTCTTTCAACCAGACACTTGCTCTTTGCAGGAATTGTTTAAATAGTTAGACATGAGTGCAAGGTGTTGTTAATTTTGCTGAGCAATAATGCCAAACAGCAAGCATTATTTGTTGTCAACAAAGTTATGAAAGACCACTGAATGATAAAAAATGTAGGTATAAAACATAAATTAAATTACACTCCAGGTAAACTCTAATAACCTTTCTGTCAGAACTAGCAGGTCATCTCTTGCTATGTACTGAACAAGCTTATTCTGCTTAGCTTATTATGAGATGCTGAAGGAAATTAATAATTTGGATTAACTTCCTAAGTGTTCTTATTTTTGAGACAAGACTGAACAAGTATCTGCTGCAGGGTTTTAGTGGCAAAATGTTTTGGAATATCCTGGTTGTTTATTAGAACTTGTGGTATTTTGCTTTATAAGAGGGAGACTGCTGAAGTTTGTTGAATTCCAGTTTAGGTCAGTATATTCTGGCTATTCACTAACTAGAAATGGGCTAAAGTTTTTAAAAAATGGGAACCTAACCTTAGACAACTGGATCCAAATTTGGACTAGTAAATAGATTTTCCACAGTTCTAGGTAACCAACACAAAAATGAGATACTAGGTGTAATTAAAGAAAAAGAAGACATACAAGTGCTTAATTATGTGGCAGAGAATTTTCTCTTTTAAGCTCTAGATTTTCAAACTCTTACCCTTGCTATATCTCACTCCTTCTAACCAGCTGTATGAAAACAAGAATCAGGGTTTGCCGCACTACATATGATGTTAAGTAATAAGCTTTGTCAGCAAGAGGCCTTAGCACTGAAGACTACGCCTGGTAACTTCTTAGCTGCTATTTCAAGTTAGTTGTAATAGTTCAGCGCTATTTCTCTGCGTCACGGCTTTTATTTTGATTGGCGTGATAGCTGTTAGTGTTCTGACCCCACCAGTCAGGAAGTAGGCAGTGAGCAGTGTTTCTAGCAAGACTGAAATCTCTTCGACCTCCTTTTGACCAGTGTTATGTTTCCTCAGTGATGGGAGTGCTTGTAGGAGAGAGGTCTGTTCCTTTGTGCTTCTTAAGCCAACACAGTCAAATATCCCATCCAGCTGGAAGTGCCATGTACATTTTACGTGACTGAGATGTGTAGGACAGGAACCACTTCATCAGAGAGCTGATGGGAAGGGTGTAGTCTGCTAATCAGAGATAATGACTACTCAGCTGGTACCCCAGATATTTTTTTTTTAGCAGGGCTGGCTGTGAGGCTTAGGGATGGTGTCACCCAACAGTGTTGACCTCAGTGGTATTGGTTGTTAGCTCACAGCCTCTCCCAGCTGGGGGTTTAGATAAAGTGCGCCAGCACAGCCCTGTTTCCTGGGTCAGTGGTTGGTAGGCTCAAAATCTGCAGACTGGCTTTCATCTTTCAAAACCATCACCAGTTCTGGTTGTAGGAGCTGCTGCACCATCCTCTCAATAATTAGCAGAGGCAGCTTGGATACTGTTCAGCCGTGCACAGGAAGACTCTGTGAGTTTGTCACAGCAGCCCAAAGACAAAGCAGTTGCTCCATTGGCCGATCTTTCCTCAGCATAAATGTACGTGGCACTCCTGCATCTTAATTGATGGGAAGTGTATTACAGATATTAAATGTTTTTAATAAGGACAGCTTTTTGATTTATGACTTACAGGACATTTTCTCCCCAGGTGAATTCCACATTCTTCTTCCAGTACTTTTCCTCAGTGCTTTATACTTCATAGGAAACTACATTCATTTTTCTGAACCCAGAAAAGCAAACTGCAATGTGGTTTTCAAAAGCTGAAGTAAGATCTTGGTAGCCTGCAGACTTATAATCAGGTCCTGCAAAATAGATACACAGCTTGTAAGCTTTCCCTTTGCTTGTATCCATTGTGCGAATATGAAGGTCTGTGGTTTTGGTTTTAACTGGTGATACAGCCAGCTCATTCTGTGTGTGGTGTCAACAAGGCTTCTACGATGAGCTCTGAATTCAACCATTAAGTGCTTTTGAACTCCTTTCTAGACAAGCCAAGTTTCATAGTTTTATTGATTATACATGTCAGTAGTGGCAGTGCTAGCTAGTGATGTTAAAGAGGAAAAGAATAATATGCAAGAAAAGACGTTAATATTGTGCTCCTGTTTTTGATAAATCTTACTTTAATTAGTCTAATCTTAGCCTACCAAACTGCATAAACTTGATGTGAAAGCTGTTGAGTGCTCTGCCTCTACTCACATTCCCATCCCATCTCCCCTTGGGGACAGCAGAGGAGAAGCTGGGTTGGTTTGAAGTGAAACAAAGTATCTTGAAAGTGTAATTTTTATTCTGATGGTGCAGGTGGCTATGTTCAGGTCTGACTGCAGATCTTGCGAACAGTAGTGAAGACATAGTTGTGCAGAATCCCTTTTGCAGACATCTGCCACCCTGGGACCAATAACATCTTGCTGTTCCTTTGTATTTGCTATTCCCTGTGTCCATTTGTGCAAGTACTAGACTCGTTTATGCCAAGAACTTTTGAAAAATTATCTCATTTGATTGACTAATTCTTGTGAATATTTTATTTCAGATTATTGTAGCCTTATTGTAGAGTGTTTCTGTACTACTGAAATGTCCCATCTTATCTGACTTTTATAAACATAGCTCTCCATCCGTATTAATTCGTAAATTATAGATCCTAACCACAATGCCCACCTGTGAGATCTGAAAGTAGGCACCTAACTCGATATTATAGGCATGCAAGTGCGAGTCTTACTTTTCTGCTCCCTTCTTAGCATCGATGGGGGTGAATGATGCACTCAGTACTCAGGTGCCTATTCAGATTTGGGTGATGTTTTGAAAGACTTATGCTAAGAAACTAGACCTGTTCTTTATATATCAAATTTCTCATTTCTGCTTTGGTGGGGCATTGGATTTGCTCTAGGCTGGATGCATGAGGCTATTACCTTGTGTTATAGATAGCACACAGAGATAAGGACTTAACTTCACAGAGAAGACAAAACTGTCTTTTAACTGTGACACCTTTTGGGGCTAGTTCACCTGGCCCTGGCCATACATGGGAGGTGGCTCTGAGTGGGCATTTGTGCTCTGACATCGTGCCATCCTCTAACAGCCACGTTTGTATACAGTTTAAATTTGAAAAGGTGAAAAAGGCCATCTGTGGGCGAATGAAAAGATACTTAGGCAACCTGTAACAAACACCGTCATGTACTCAACTTGGCCGATTCCTGCTGTGCATGCAACTCAGCTTGGGCTCGGCAGCAAATCCCTTCACTCAGGAGCTCTGGGCTCTCCCGGTTCGCTGATGCACTCTTGCTGGCTCTGCAGGGAAGCTGTGGTATCTGTAGTGCTCCTCGGATTAAATCTTTTTCTGACTGACACACTTCCTGGGAAGAGCTGTGACAGTTCATCGTAGTACAACTGTGAATTGTTTTTACACCTACCGCCGTACTTTCTCCCGGTGTAACTGTCCAAAAATATGTGTACGCATTTAGACCACAGTTGCAGAACAACCTTGCAATGAAATCTGGGAATATATGCATGTTTGATGCTGTTAGAATCCTGCACCCCTTTGGCTGCTCAGTGGTCAACTGCTATGCGGTCTCACCCTAGTTCTTTGTTGCTCCTTGTTCTGGAGAGCTGTTTTGCACCGGAGGGGGAGTTGGTGTGTGGGTGTTTGAATGCTGCTATTTGCTGTTTTTTAAAGGACTTCTAGCCCTCCCATGGGGTTACTGCAGCAGGAATTCATACCTGTGCTACCGCCCAGCATACAGACTGCTGACAGGTACCAAGTGGAAAAACCCCGCTCATAGTGTGCTGTGTTTTGTCAACATGTTTTACTGCCCATGGTTTTCAGCAATTTGTTACTCAATATTTATCTTTTTTTTTTTCCCTCCATTTGTGCCTACATTGCCTGGCAAACCATGTTGTTCTATTATAACATTTATTTTTCTTTTTCCCATAAGTTGCCAGTATCCGTGTCCTTTCAATTTAATAATCACTGTTGAATTTAAACAAAAATTTAGAAATCCCCCAAAATAATACCCACATTCAATCACGTATTAGCAAGAGTGTAACCCTTTCTTTTCAAGATACTAGTTACTGGATCCCTTTGTAGCTACTTTTCTTCATTTAAGTTGTTCTGAATTCTGTCATCTGTTTTCCAGCTGTTACATGACACACATCTTCAGAAGCACTGCCAGCTTGCTTATTAGCTGTAGGTCGCATATTCTCCTTTAGGTTGTAACTGACCATAGCACTCAGCTGCCAGCGATGTTTAAGACAGTAAAGATGGAAAACAGGGCTCATCCCATAACCTCCGACTATGCTGGAGTATTTTCAGTGCAGTTTTGCTTCACTCAGCCTAGCTCATCAATGAATTGCCCAGTAGTCTCCAGGCTAGTTTCTTGTTTGCCTTTTCCATGTGTTACAGAGGTCTCTACTGTTTTGGCAGAGAGTGCTGGACTTGCTGATTTAAGTGAAGGTGGGGTGGTATTGTTGGTGACGGTAATTCCCAGACTTTTCCCTTTCTTGTTTCCAGCATCTCTGGATTGGCATAGATGCCCTCACCCTTTATTTTTTAGTTCCTTTCTGTCTTTCAGTGTGCTTGCTGGGTTTGGCCCAGCTCTTCCCTTACCCACCACTCAGGACTTGTCTCAATGTTACCATTACGCTTTTCTTTCTAATCAAATTTATGCTGCTCCTTAGTAGTCCTAGGGCTCTCATTTCAGGGAGTATCTTTTGCTTCCCTTCCCAAGTAGGGCTTGCAGGTAGATGTTACAAAGTCTTGATCTTACTTACCCAGTTCTGGACCAGCACAAGTAAAGCATAGTGCTTTGGTGCTGTAGAACATTGTTTTAAGGACAAGATTTAGGTATTGAGTGCTACAGGCCAGCATGAGGACAAAGAACCGTTCATAAGAACAGCCATTAACAGGGCAATATCCCAAGAGTTTCCCCAGCTAGCATCGCTTTAGCTTGCTCAGTAGCTGGGCCTTTGTTCTGTTTGAAAACAGGTCCTGAACTTGTGTGCAGAATAAATGTAATCCCTGCCCGATGTCTAGTATCTCCACAAGAGCTGGCTTCTGCTGATGCAGACCCACAGCCTGGCTTTGTGTTGGCCTGTGAAGTGTTCACTGCACCTTTCATTAGTCAAAGAGTTACCAGTGTCCATGGGATTATACAGGTCCTTCCTGCATTTTCCTACTGGTGCAAGATGCCCTTTGCTCTTTATGGTGGCAGCCATCTGTCCCCTTCCTCCAGAGAAAGCAGGTTCATCTTTTCTTTCAACCTCCAACCATTTATAGAAGTGATTACAAGGAGGAAGTGGCCTGGGCATTAGAGAGGGAAAAAAAAAAATTCCTTTCCCCAAGCAAGAGAACTCTGTTCATGCTGGGTTTAAGAGAACAGATTTTCCTATTAGCCAGAACAGCAACATTTTTTTTTTCCCCTCAACAGTCATAATCAAAGCAGTGAGAGCATAGACTTCTATGGAACTTCTAACTGTTGAAAGACTTGTAAGCTACTAAACACATGATTTTTAAAAAGTAGCATAGCGTGGGCTATTTGCCTCTTATATAAACATGGTATGGACAGTAGATGTATAGTAAGTGACATGTAGCACCTTTTAAATTACTGTAGTGCACCAAATAACTGTTATTTGAGGTTGTCTTTCTCTCTTTCCTTTGTGGCTTTAAGGCATCATACAGTTACCCGGGGTATAACGAAAGGAGTGAAAGAAGATTTCCGCCTGGCCATGGAGCGTCAGGTCTCACGCTGTGGGGAAAATCTCATGGTGGTCTTGCATAGGTTCTGCATCAATGAGAAGATACTGCTGCTTCAGACTCTTGCTTGAATGGACTGGCCCATGATGCAATGTCTTTTATGGAGAGAGGGGAAGGCTCTAAAGTGTATGAACAGCAGCGTGGTAGTGGAAAATCGCTTGTCCAGAGTCTCAAAGAAGTTCCCTATGAGTTACAGGTTCTGTAACACTACTCAGTGTTTGTTCACCGCTTAGTTTTCTTATGAGGGTAGATAAAACTTTGTAAATAAAACTTTGTTTAAGAAGTTTTCGGTAATGTCCTATTTGTTTTGTTTTTTTCTTGTATAGCATTATACTTGGGTGTGCGTCTTAGTTCTTTCTGTCTATACATACACAGAGAACATAGCAGGGTATTTCAGGCTTTTTATTAGCACTAATTTGGAAATCACAGCACAAGTGAATTTCCTGAGTTTCCAAAAACTATTATCTTACATTGAATTGGTCTGCTATCTCTTCCTTTTTGGCTGAATTGTACCTGGATGGCTGGTTTTCAGATTCAGGGCCCTCATGAAAATCCATTTATGAAGAGGATTGCTTTGATCAAACTTGGTGATCCAAGTGATTATACAAAGTCAATTGGAACTGGCCTTTCTGCACTCTTAGAGTGCAGCACGTGAAACTCGGACCTCATCCATGCTGGAGGTACGTAACACAAAGGCCTGGACCGTGCACAGATGTGCTGCTAAACCTATAGCAGCAGTGTGCCGATGAATAAGCCAATAGAAGAGCTCTTGGGCAGCAGGCTTCGGCAGGATCCTAAACATAAGGTTTTGATCCCAGACCAAAGTGAACACAATGAAGAACTACGAGTTGAGTCGTGGCTTTCCGCAGCACGCTGCAACACAGAAGTGCCCTGGAGCTTTCCCAGGCACTGCACTGCTGACCCAAGTGCAGGGCTGAGGATGCTGCCAGTGCTCCCAAGTCCAAAAGATGGCCAAGTTAAACACTTGCAGTAGCTGGGGTGGCACAGGCAGGCGGCGGGTGCCAAGGGTACATGCAAACCCCAGACCACGCGAGTTAGGGGTTGCCTTGTCAGATGCAACGACTGTTACCACAGTCCTGTTCTGATAACCCCTTGCAGTCACCACCCCCATCCCTTGCAATTCCCTTTGTAAGCACCATCAGGCTGTCTTTGACTGCCCAACTGTTGCAATATGTTCAGTTTCTCTATATGAAGGAGGGAGATCAGTAAAATATTTACAAAATACAGAAAACAGGGAAAGGGCAACTGCAGCAGACTATTAATTTTTTGCTAAATAGGAGAATACTGTCCCTTAAGTCACATAAAATGCTTGAAGACAACTTCCATGGCACTGTAAACTTGAACTAGTATCCCTTTTTAGTAATACAGCCTAGCACGAGTGGCAGTATTTCAGGCTAATCCACCTTACGCACTTGCCCCATCAGAATCTAGGCCTGCTACACCTTGACCACCTCTATCAGATTTTCCAGAATATCCTTCTCCTGTAAAGTAAATACGATATTATGACCCAGAGAGTTGCCGCAGTGAGGTTTTGAGTCAGATGCTCTGCGTGGGATTGACTGTCTTGCATCTTCCACTTAAAAGGGAAATAGTTTTCAAACACTTCGTGTCCAATGTAGACCAGGATTGAGTTCATTCCTGAAAGTAAGCACAAGGTCATGCCATCTGAAAGAGCAGGTACAAGCTTGCTTCCGAGTGAGCAGGCAGAGGCATGAACAGAGTGGCACCGAGACAACAACAGCTAATCGCAACAGTTGATGTTAGTTGCCCCAAAGATGCTACGTGTATGTGTTTTCAAATACAGTCTGAGAGGTTCCTCTCCCCCAGTTTATTGAAAAGAAATACAGACAACCTATGTGCTAAATGGAAAGTACAACCATATCAGTATCCTGTAATTTATTGACAAGGAGAATAGTCACAGCTATTGTCTTCAGGGTGGCGGATTGCCAGCCTATTTGGTCAGATCTATTGCCTTTGCAAACAAATGCTGACTGCCCTTCAAAGCTCTGGGATTTCTGGTAGGAGATATGATACCATGCTGTCACCCTACCCATCTTCCTGTCCAGACACCAGACACCAAAGCTGCTGAAAGATTCCCTCCGCTGTGGGTTTGCATTCTGTACTCAGATGTTTGTCAAGAGCCCAGTGTGGTTAAAACCACAGTGGGATGCTTTGGGAGACAGGCTTATCTAAAAACACAGAGACAGAACCTTCACAGCTCCCCAGGGGATTTTGTCTTCCACTTCTTCAGAAGTGGTATGACTCTGTTGACAGGCCTTTGAGTTTCCCATTGGGTTACCCAAGTCTCAGCAGTGCTTTCCAAAACCAACTACGAACCAGCTGCGGTATTTTGCTTGGTACTAGGCAGCTGTTCCCTGGGACCTTAACTTGAGACCAAACCAAGAACGGTCATTGGGCAATAGCAGCTTCCAGCCCTCATTTAAAGACTTGACAGTCCCTCTCTCCTAAATACCTGCTCTTGACAGTCAATTCTACACAAAGATTCAGCTCTAGTTAATCATCCTGGCATTCTTCAAGTTACCTCATTCTAAATCCCAACTCTTAAAAGACAAGAGAAGTGCAGAAAACAGGACAGTATCAGTGCAGAAAGAATTGGAAGGAGTAAGTTTCCTGCTGTGATTTTACTGACCTGGGTAGAAAAATGGAGCACCCGACCACAGTCTCTTGACATCCACAAGGTAATATATCAGCAATAAGAGGATGAAGGCAAAGCAGCTCATGGTTGTCACATATGATATTGACCTACACACATTTTCAGTAGAAAGATTATTTAGAGAACTATGTGATACAGACAGATCTCAATATAAGAAAGGTAAAACATTCACCAAGGTAAAATACTACTTCAAGAAAATCCTACTAAAAGTTGTATCTCTGCTTACCATAAGTTCTTGTTTATGGGAATAAACCCTTCTTCTTTGGAGCATTTTGTCAAGATAGCAGAAATAATTCCCTAAAACAGAAAGTTGCTAAAGTTTATACAACCACTGCAACATATTTCAGAAATACTAAGTTTGCATTGCATAAAAATGCCTATTGAAGAGCTATGTAAGTGTCTGACTTACCATTACTATGCTCCATATGAAAAACCGACTCATAATTTGTTTGTGCTGGTCTTTGTAGAACAAGATAATTTTTCCTGCCTAATATAAAAAGAATACAAAAAATGAATCGATGCCCGTTTCAAGAGTCAGATATATTTGCTACCTGTTCTAAGACAGAGAACACAAATACGATTTCTATCAACTAAGTGGCTGAAAGGCTGAGAATGGGAACTCTGCAAAGAGTGGACACAGATGGGGAAAGTATGTAAATACAACCTACTCATCAAGAGAGGTGCACCTTTTCTCCCTTCCCTACTACGTTAACACTGAGGAAGGAGACAAGCAACTTCATTAGGTTAACACGACGTCACTTGAACTCCATCTCCCCCAGCAAGGACTGCACGAAGGAACACTGCTACATCGACTCCCCAACCAACCCCAACAGCTTCTCTGCAGCGCCACGTTGCACCCTGCTCGGAGCACACGTTCCTTTTCACACACCACTGATGTGGTCCAGATGAAAGTCCTGATGACTCATTCCTCAGGGTCATGCTTCTGTTCCAAGTGCTGCCCCACAGAGATTCCAAATCAATTTTTACCCACTGCTACATGCGGTAACATTGCTTTCCCAGCACAAGAATTTCACTTTGGTTAACAGTTGCTGCACAGACAGAAAAGCCAGCAATATCTAACTAGAACTGCATCGGAAAGCCTTATGATATCCCATTTTAAACACGGTGGTGAGCTGCGAGCTTTAGATGTTGGTAACGCTAATGTGAACCGCTGCCTCCCTCATGTCTGGCAAGGTGAGCACACCCATAGCACCTCTGCAAGACGGCTTACACTGCACGTCAAGTGGGAAGATTAGCAATGGGGAGCATGTACAGCTGCGACCTTTAAAACCATATGTTTAAAATGAAGCTGTGAAGTCTATGCATCTCCTGGCCCTGTTTTCCAGCATGCAGAGCCAGCCTACTCCCAGTGTAAGCCCAGCCTTAAAACAAGCAAAGGAAGTTTCCAGGCGGCTATTTTGCAAACTTCTTGTGTGCATCCCTTACAAAGACTGAGAAATAAGTCTTGGTTTATCTAATGCAAGCTACTGCCAGGTTAGATTCCACTTCTCTGACACTCATCACCTCAGGCTAAGTCAGCCTGAAAGCATTGCTCTGGAAAAGGTTTTGTTAGAACCAGTCTCAGCCTTAAATAAAGAAATCAAGTTGCTTCCCCACTTCCAAGATTCCTTCAAATCTTCCCATTATAGCACACAGCCAGAAAGAAAAAGAGGTACCTGCAGTCCCAGAAATGCCATAAAAATGGTATTTATGGTCCCCAGGATTCCTTCAGGATCATATGGCATCGTTGTTTGGTAAATCACCTTAGAGAGAAAACAGTTGTTACAGGGCATCTGAGCAACCAGTGTTCTTTCTCTTCCACCCCCCTGCATGGATCATTCCTAAGCCCCTCCTGACAGCTGTGTTCGGTGCTCACCTGCGGTTTCATACTGCAAACCCAGAGCTACTTACACTTGAAGAGGGATGCTGATATATATGCTTTTCTCCAAGAAGCAAACGATCAATGTAGCCAGCCGCTCCTCCAGTGCAGTTGGGATAGTTTCCAAAGTCCCCAATGCCCCCAGGACCAAGATAGCCCCTAGGACAGAAGCAAACAGGTTATGGCACAAAGCGTTGGTACACTCCACCTGAAGAGTAGCTGGTCTGCTGGCCCAGCACGCTAAATGCCCCATATTTCCCTTGGCCAGAGGCACACAGTGAAACACGGGTCCAGCTGGCTGGTGGCCACCCTGCTCTGATCATCGCGATCCCGAGAGCAGCTGGTCACAAGGGGACAGGCAGTATCGGGACCCTTAAGCAATGCTTCAGTTCAGCCCTGGCTGCCCAGCCAGCTGCCCCTTCTGCTCTGCAGGTACTGTCACTTTAAAGGGGCAAAGAGAGAGACAGGGATGACTTTGCAATGTTATTGCTATACACAGAACTCAGGGAGATTTTAATCCTCTTCTTTAGATAGCAAGGGACAATGATGTCATCTTTATAACACCTGGTACTTCAGTACCAAAGTAAAGAAAGTTTTTTCACATGATGAATGCTTCCCTTAACCCCACTGGCCTAAAAGCTCTCTTCTTCCTTCTTTCCCTATGGCTAATAAAATGTATTTTCTACTCAGTAGAAGAAAAACAATCTGATGGCCCTTCGAAAGTAGTCTGAGTGCAGAGTCTTACCTGGGACAACCTGGCACTGGTAACAAAAACGTCAGGCAGAGCCAAATCACTTCTAACATCAGGATGAAAATCCACTGTGGCCAATAGGGGAGAATATCCTGCAGAGCAAGACATGGCGTCTCCTGCATGAGATGGAGGGAGGGGGGTATTAGCTGGCAAGTAAAAACCATGCCCTTGGGGACGTCCTGTACTTCTTGGCAGGCCGTACTTCCCCAGATACAAGAGGGATCTGTTGCCATTACAAAACTGGGTTCTACCAATAGACCTTTCATCTTCACAAATGATTTCCAGACACTTAGTTACTTGGGGGGAAGGGGAGAAACAAACCAAAACAAAAGCCCGCAATGTTTTTTAGCTTGGAAAATGTCATAAGGAATTTTGATTCATGAGTAGAACAAAAGCCTTTTGGGAAAACAGACTCCAGAAAGGCCAAGAAGCAGTATTACTTTCCCCTGCTGTGAAAAAACACTGCCAAAATTAACCAGACAAAATGCAGGCCACAGGACTCAGCATAGAGATGCCTGTCCCTGGGCTCCCTTGGCAGTGGAAAGTCATCAAAAGTGCCAGGGAATGCCTGCTTCTAAGCACCATCTGAATGGATCGGCAAAATCCTCAAATACAGCAAAGCTAGATCTGATAAAATTCAGACTGGAACACTGAAGGGTGCATGTTCCCCAGAATTTTTACCAGGTCACACTGCATTACACATCAGGTAAGATGCTCCATGTTTTCTCACCATTTCTCATGTCTTCTTTGTGCCCAACTAAGAGCAAAAGCTCCCAAACCCTACTCCAGTATCCTCTTGTGATCTCCCCACATAACTCACCAAGGTCCCAGTCTCGGCCCCAGCTCTTGTAAAGAGGAGTTCAAGAACAGCAACCACCAGGTAGGTGAATCCCAGCCTCTGGAGCACCCCAGGAATACGCAGATTATCCCAGGACACTGAAAAACAGGCAAGCAATGTGGAAGAGGAGCAGACATGGGCTCTTCTGTAAATATGAAAGCTACCCTTCCTCAGGGAGAGCTGGGACCCACTGCACCTGCAGGTACAAGCGACACCTCCACTCTGCCACCCCACTTTCTGTAAATCATAACCCTGGGAAAGTCACCACTAAGATGATGAACACAGGGGTCAAACAGAATTGCATCAGTGCAGAACAGCACTCCAGAGCATACCATCAAACTGCTCCTGTGCAACTGGTCAGTACAGCAAGGCTGACGCTGTTTTCTCAGCAGCCCAGCCAAGGAGGCAGGAACAACAGTTGCAGAAATAGAAGGAAGAGAGCAAGTTCCACTCACATGGTCCAAGGCAGTAATTGGGATTTACAACTATGATTCCCAGCATGATTAGCAGAAAACTCCTCCAGAGGATTTTCCCGAGCACCTTCCGCTTAGAACTTCCCCACCTCAGCATGGAGTTCAGTGACAAGGATATTGATGTTCCCATGATGAACACAAACCTGGAGAACAGAGCAGATGGGAAATGGAGCTGACAGATGTCTCATCACACATGTGCATGACAGTAACCACTAAAGCTAACAGAGTAGCCTACATTGGCCCAACAGAAACACATGCATTGAGTGAAATTGGACAACTTTATTTCCTCTGCTAGGATTTCCCAGACAACTGAGCTTGCACTATCAGACCTTTCCACCTCTTTCAGTAGTCAGTTGAGGCAATAAAGTTCAGGGAAGTGATTGCATTCTGGTCTTCTTGCAGTAATACATATGCCACCAAAATATTCCACTACCCAACATTAAATTAGCATCTTCAGAGCAGTAAAACACAAGCTGCAAATCTATGATTCAAATTCAGAACTGACCCGCTCCTCCCTCTACATTAGGTTCACAGTCCAAGTCCAGCTCCCATCTCCAAGAGTAACCACAACCGGTGTGTATTTTAGAGAAGTGTGCTAGAAGCAGATGGGATAATTGTTTCCCCACAAGACCATTCTCTGATTATAGAGAGATGAGCTTAATTCAAAATTCCCTTGGCTATTTTATCTCTGGATACACATCAGTCCAGCTCTGAATCTTGCCAGACTGTAGCATGACAACAAGCTCCTCAGGGATACTGCACTTCCACAGGCAGGGTAACCCTGGGGCTCCCACTGACATTGTGGGGGCGAGGAAGGAGGATATGGGGCAGCCAAAAGCACTCAGCTCTTCTACTGGTTCATAAGGATGATGCCGTTATCTGGAGGGGCAGATTCATATCAACTATTTAACACAAATTCACCCCTCCAAATGCATTCCCACATGGAGGCAAGGTGCACACAATGTTCTCCTTGCAACTCTTAACATAAAGAATCACTTGACACAAGAACTATTCTTCAGGAAGACTTACCATGGAAACACCAGATCTGCCACTGTTAATCCTGCAGAGAAATACGAAGGAACACATTATTTACCTGGAACACTCCCTAAATTTTAAAAATGCGACTGTTCAGTTTCCAGAGGAATTGCAGGCTGCTGCAATTATTCGATGCCCCAAAATCTAAAACACATTATAAACAAAACGTACAAAGAGCTAATCATCTTGCTTCACTGCTTTTACCATTCTTCAGAAATAGGGTCAGAACTGATTGCTGTGTCTTGGGAAAGGTCTCAGGGATGGGATTGTTGCTGTTCTCCACTAGGACAGCACCATGCCTAACCCCTTCCCCACCAGCTTGCCAGTCAAGGCATTACATTCTATACATCAGCTTGACTGTGGTCATTAAACAATACATTAAAGTTAAAGATATGAACCTGTGTCAAAACTGTAAAGGTTACACAGAGGTTGTGATCTGAAACCACCCGGTGACTGTGTGACGACCAGGACTATATGCTGCTTTGCCCATTAACCTAACAGGCCAGATACCCTGCTGAGGTAAACTGGCACAGCGTCCCAGCCTTCAGCTGAGCAACAGCTTGCTGCAGCAGCTGCAGTGCTAACCATATCTAGATACTGCTACAGTTAAAACCCAGATTAACTGTCTCAATTGTACTTTACCATTCCAACTCTCATGTTTGAAGAACCAGTATTTTCCTCCACCATAGTTAACGAACACCATAATTATAAGAGAGAGCCTAAAAAGACAACAACAAAAACACACACGAAGTATCACATGTCAATGAAATACATATAAATGAACACACAGTTAATGTTTACCCCCATTAAAACATTTCTAACTCTGAGATCTGGTTTATTTTATTTTTTTAAGCATGATTATGTACAAGGTTTCCAGCTTTGCCAAGCAGGGAGCAGTGTTTCAAAGATCATGAGTGGCGGTGAACCAAAGTAAGCTCCTTCACATAGCGTTTTCGCACTGAACATATGTTGTTCTTTTCCACCCGCTGCCACAACTTTAATGTTTCCTCAAACTAGATCAATTGCAAAGTGTTTTGGAAAATCCAAGAATTAAAAACTTGATTATCCTCCAAGTAAGACAGACCCCCTTGAACCATCCATCTGCTATATATTTCCATACACCGTCAAACCGCTATTGGAAAAATCTCATTCCCTTTGGAAGAGTTGCTTTTGAGCAAGGTCTCATGCTCACCCTCGGAACGTGTCCAGGGAACGCAGCCGCTGCCGAGAGGCTGTGCTCCACAAACGTGGGGTGGGACCACTGCTAGCAGAGTCTGTTGTGTTCGGAGACCCGAGCTCCTTTGGGAACAAACCAGACACACGAAGGGCAAGTCAGCAGCTGCAGCAGCTGCCTAGGGAACAGAAGTCAGTAAACTGCAATCTTTCACATACTGTGTTTGTATTTGTTCTCCCCATCTTCCTCTTCCTTTTGTTCCCCCACTTGCTACTTCTAACCCCTTCACGGCTCTACCATACTGCAATAATATTTGCAGATGCTCCACACTCCACCTTTGACCAGGATGGAAACAACAATGCAGTGAAAAGAGCCTGAGACGTGAGAGTCGAGCCCAGTCCAAATCAGCCACAGACTTGCTGTCACTGGGAGTGCCGCTTTACAACAGAGCTGAGCAGATCCAGTTGCTGACTCTCAAGCAGGATCCATCCCATCCCATCAGCACTTGTCTGACACTACAGACTGTTTAGCAAGATAAACCAGCAGAAAATTAATCCTATTAAACACGGGAGTGGCTTCTTTCCAATCGAGTTCCCTAAATAACTCTGATCAGCCCCAGTGACAGCATAAAGAAGCAGAGATCACTGTTAACACAGCTATGGCAATGAACAACTACAATTGCTGCAGAGCTCTGCTCCCAAGTCTTTTGAATCTAGACAGGTTCAGACCTCCTAGATGTGAAGCCCAGACTGTGATGATCTATCTATATTCTAGTACAAAACACAGCAATGCCAGGTCTAGGGCTGCCAGAGAAATCTTGACTTAAGTGTAGATCCTACTAAAATTCCTACTGTGCTGCAAGCAGACATGAAAGCTGGCATTTCTTCCCTTCCTTTACGTTGTCTGTGTCAGATGGAGACACTATTTTCACCGACACATTTGCTTCAAGGGAAGTAAAGAGGGCACAAAGCCGTATGTTCAAGACTTGCAAGAGCTCTACTGAGAATCCACTAAACTTGCCTGGAAACCCAGTCTAGCACTCTCCGTTGACATAAAATTGCCTATCTGACATGAAATCAAGATTTGTCAAGGGGAACATGCACAAGGGAAAGATGATTAGTAACAAACAAGTCCCTAGGTGTCTGGATAGCGTGTGTTCCTCAGAGAAGAAAACACTACAGAATGCGAGTTACTCACGGAATTAATCAGACGATCAGTTTCTCTGGGGTTCAGTTTCTTGTAAACCCAGTTTCTGACTGGATCAATTCTGAAAATTAGTAACAGTTTAGAATACAAAACAAACCAAGAAGTACTTTATAGCCAATTTCATCTTAATATCAACTACTTAGCAGCATAAATCAAAAGTTGGGACAGTCACTATTTCTGTTTTCCCAGCTCACATAAGTAACACTGAGATTCAGCCAGTACCTGGGACCCCGGTTAACTCCAGCTATGTAATTACACTGCCACAAGCTCAGGTTGGGGGGCTTTATCCTCAGGTTGTTTACAGGCAGGGACGACTCATGGCATTCAGTCACGCAGGATGGACGGCTGCAGATGCTACACATGCTCATGTCCCACTGACTCGTACTGCTGATGCAGGGCTAGACCCAGGAACGAGTCAGGGGAGGGTGAGGCAGGGTGTGCGCCAGCTTACGGCGCACATCAGCTGCTCTGCAGTAACCGCTCTACACACGAGCTAACAAGGCTGCAAGGTATCCCTCAAGGAAAACCGTATCACTCCCTATTTATTATCATATGGACAGCTACCGCAGCTTAACTTGTACATGGCAACCTGAAAACAGGATCTGATCTGCAAGCAGGGCTACAGCGGGACTCTGAAGCACTACCACACTGCGACATGTGTTCTTAAACTGGTGGCCCCTCTTCACATGGGAGGAGGTGTTATAATACCATTCACTTACTTCATAAAAAGGTGCCCGACAATCAGGATAGCAAGAATCCCCATGTAAACCAGGAAAGCAAAGAGAATAGCTACATGAAAGAGAGAAGAACACAATTCTATAAATGATCTAACAAAACCATTCAGCAGCCTGGGCTTGGCCAAGCATGACACAAACATGACAAAAAGCCCAACCCACCGTTCATCACACCACCTTCTCCGTGCAATACATATCCCCAGCCTGAGTCCCAGAGAGAAAAAAACCAACAACAAAACCCCAGAACAACCCAGAACAAAAGCAGGCTAGTTTCGAAGTGCAGCTCAGTGACTGCACATCTTGGCAGAAAAAAGGCAAAATAAAACTGCACTGCATCACAAGGCAATGGCGAGAAAAGTGTCGATGCGCCATACGTTCTAAAGAAGAAACTAGAGATTTAGAAACAGCCTCAACATGAAGAGGACAGGGGAGAGGGTAATACACCAAGTTTGCAAGCATGGAGAATTTTTCTTTACAGCTGGAAAACTAGAAGGACTGAGGAATAACCTAATGTAAAGGAAAAGAATGAAAGAAACGTAGACAAGAGTTTCAAACAACCCTGGAAAAGAAATGAACAAAAAAGCAAGATGTGAGGTTTAAAATTAAAAGTGCAACAACAAACAAAAATCCAAATACTGTATGAACTACTTCCCATTTTGTGAGAGAAGCAAGACAGAGGGAAGAAGAGGGAGGATTCCGTGTACATACATAAACATGCAGGGAAACAGGAACCAACTAAGAAAATGTCTCCCTTTGGACACATACCTATGGATTTTTCTGGGCTAATCCCTGCTGCAAAAAGGTTGTGGTCATACAGTGTGTCACGTGAAGAGGCCTGATCCTGGTCAGGGCCTCAGATGGGTGTGTAAAACATAAGGAGGTAAGGTGCTGAGAGAGAAGAGGGCGAAGCCCATGACATCTTCAGTGCAGCGAGTGGCTGCACAGGCTTTTTAGAAGTTGGTTTTGCTGGGAGACATGCAACTTGTAGAATGAAAGGGGAAAACAGAGCATTACATACGCAGGTAGCTGTTGATAGGGCCTTCATTGATGACTAGGTCACAAGAAACAGTTTTGGTGCTTGAACTTAGGGTCTTTACCACAAGGGAGTAATTGCCAAACTCTCCAAAATGATACTGAATCCTGCAGAGGATAAAGGAAACGAAACTCGCTAAGCCATCACCGCTACGCGCAGGTTCCACAGCAGCATTTGGGGGGCTGTAAGCCTGAATGCTTGCAGGAAAGGCAGGCTGAAAACTTCGCCTAACAGCGTGATCTAGCAAGGAGCTGCCTGGCTGTGCCTTTGCCAAGCACCACCCTCCCCGAGCCCAACACAAATGCTTTACCACACATACACTGCCTCCTACATCACCTGTCTTCTTGAACCACTGCCTCTCTGCAAGAGAAACCAGGCACTCGCAGATGCTGGCTCAAGGCATACCATTTTGGGTCCTGCTCGCGCCGAGATCCTTTCGGCACAATTACAATGTACTTCACAGTGACAGCAGTAGGGGGAAGACTGAACTCTAGGTCTGAACAGTCAGGAAAAAGGAAGTGATGAGCAGCCAACAAATAGATGCACGGCTTCGAGAAAAAAACCAAACAAACTCCAAAACATAGGATAGAGCTATCCAGGTGTCCCCTGGGGCTGGGCCACATACTTGCAGAGCTCTCTATCACCCAGAGAGCTGTTGAGCAGCAGTGTGAGTGGATGCTGGGTATCCACCATTACCGCCGCGGTGCCCGGTTCTCTGAGGCTCCCGTTGCTCGGTGGGACGAACGCCAGGAACTGATACAAGCACTGTGGAAGAAGAGGGTGAAGGGAGCTCATCAGTGCCAGTGACCAGGGGTCCTGCTCTGCATAGCGGCGAAGGAAAAGGCACGGGAAGACGCCCAGGGGCTGGAGCAGCTCCCGCTGCAGGGCTTCCCGGTGTGCCGCTCAAAGGCAAAACCGAAGCGAAGCCACGGGGAGACGCCGGAAAAGCCCAGCAGCCCCGCCGCAGGCCGGGCTGTCCAAAGCGGAGGCCGGGGGGTGACACGGAGGCAACGACCCCTCCGCGGCTCTCTCCGCTCACCTGGTGGCAGGCGCCGGAGAGGGCGGCGAGGCGGAGGCCCT
>VXBL01005246.1:0-33316 GCA_013400195.1 Aramus guarauna
ACTCCTTTTAATCCTGACCCATATGCTCTTGGTCGGGTCCTTGTCCATCCCCAGGTGGAGTTCCATGCACTCCAGCTGGTCATTGACATAGAGGGTGACACCCCCTCCTCGTCTACCCTGCCTGTCCTTCCTAAAGACCTTGTACCCTTCCATGCCAACACTCCAGTCATAGGAGCTATCCCACCATGTCTCTGTAATGCGAATAAGGTCATAGCCTTGCAGGCGCACACACGTCTCCAGCTTCTCTTGTTTATTCCCCATGCTCCGTGCATTGGTGTAGAGACACTTGAGCTAGGCCATAGATTTCACCCCCAATATTGGCTTGTTACACTTAGGCTCCTCTCCAGCTAGCGTGGTTATATCCCTTTTCCCCTTCGAACCTAGTTTAAGGCCCTCTCAATGAGCCCTGCCAACTTATGAGCAAGAATTCTTCTCCCCCTTTGAAAGAGCTAAACCCTGTCTGCTGCCAGCAGGCCCAGCGCTGTGTAAACGTCCCCGTGATCAAAGAACCCAAAATTGCTCCGATGGCAATCCTGTCAAATTTCTTGCTTGCTCCAGATGATTATTATGGCTTCAGAATGTCAAGAAGGATAGAAATATCACTATCCCAGTATGGTCTAATTGGGTGTGATTAAAAAACTTGTAGGAAGAAAAGATGCATGGTTCAAACCACCTCAGGCTGCAGAGGGAACTGAATCTACTTTGCTAACTCAAGGTGACCAAGGTGATGATGATCACCTGAGTCAGTCATCTGTGCAAAAAGAAATGTCATGTGTTTTTCTGGGGCAATGAAATGATGATCCTTGCCTGAGTCACCAAGTTGGGAGTGGTGTTGACTGCCCAGCAAAGCTTTCCTTTCAGTGTTTACTGCTGGATGTTGTCAGTTCGGTGTATGGGGGGTTGTGAAACTAAGCGCTGAACTCTACCTGTCTCCTGTATACAAGGAACTGAGGTCTCCACTTGAGAATATGAATTCCATTTCCAGAGCTGAGTGTCTAAAATCTGGTGTGGCAATGCTGAGTGTCATGGTACCTGAGTGAGTCTCTTGGAAATCTGGACCTAAGCTGACACTGTGAGCTGTGAAAATGAATCTTATGGATTCATGAAAATAAATATTACTGGTGACTGAAAGCACAACTGTTTTCCAAATCAATCCCTTGAACAGAAGAGAAGAAACCTAAAGAAATGTTGAATAAAATCAGCTTGGTGTGGAAGAGACTCTATTCCTTTCTGCAGCTTTTCATCTTTTGAAAATAAATAACCCCCCACTATTGAACATTATGAAGAAGCACTAATGGACATATATCATTCTGCTGAGGATCATGACAATATATTAGATTAAATCATTACATCTAAAAAATAAAAGAAAATTAAATAAAAAGTCCAAATCAATTGTGCAATGTTTCAAAACATTGTAAATCTACAAAACTTAAATAAAAGTTAAAATAAAAAAAAAAGAAAAGCCTGATTCATTACTTGAAATGTAGACAATTTTCTTTGTCCTCTGTGAATTATGACTTCTTGTGCAGGTTATTTGCAGTTCTTTATAAGTCTATAGATTAGACACTTCAAGTTCTTTTTATCAGCTGTCCTGAGAGATTTTACTATGAAGACTCAGAGAGAAAAAAAAAAAAAAAATAGTGAAACCTTCTTCTGGAAGAATAATCAATTTTTCACTTAGACAATCTTTAACTCCTATATACATTTTCCAGATGCCTGTTGAATACAAATATTTGCCTCAGTTAGATAAAGCTTTGAGTAGTAATATATGGAAAGTGTACGTGAAAATCCTATCCAAACATAATAATCAGAACCTGCTTATCTACTGTGTATAATAAAGTGTCTTCCAGGGAAATGGACTGATTCTGCATTTTTGGCTCACACAAGTTTCAGCCTAGTAAAACATGAATAATTGGTCTTCAATTGATCTTCAGTGGGTTTTAATTCTCTACTCTGCTACCCCAGTTTTATGTTCACATTTCTTTACTAATGTCAACATACGAAGGAAGCATTAAGAGGGAAGGAGGAATTAACTAGAAGAATTTAAAATTAGAGAAACTGACTTTGCAAAAGGGACACACAAATTTTGTATGGAGCCAACAAAAGTTCAAGAATGGTTAACCGCACATTAAAGTAAATGGTTCTGCCACTTCAGAAGTTCATTAGTTGAGATGCTAGGGGTTATTACACAAGACATCAAACTGTAATTCCTTCCTGAGAACTAGAACAACATGGATCTAGGAAGAAGGGAGTAACAGGCCTTTCATGCTTCTGTTTTCCTTTATTGCAGGAATGCTCATTAAATAATATAGAAGTCTAAACTGAAACAACTATGGTGACGTGCTAGATTATCTCCCATTGGATGAAACATTGTAATTATATTTATACTTAATGGAACCCAGTTGCAGGTAAAATATATGAGCTTAAATCTCTTTACCTGAGCAATGCAGTAGTGCATGAGACCACATGAAGTGAATAACAGAAGCTCAGATGTCAAATGTAACCTTAATAAACCACCATTTCTCAATAATTTTCTCCATATTTTTGTCTTTAATTTAAAATATGCAAGATATTCTTCCTTCTTTCCTTAGACAACATTTCCTATCTCACACCAGAAAAATAACCTAACCTCGTTAAATACAGAGGAGCCAATGTTTCAGCATTGGTTCATCGGACTATCTCATAAAATATTTCCGAAGTCTTATAATTAAGATGATTTTCCTGCATTTTATATCTGTAGTCACTGCCAATATTAATATTTAAAGTGGATAATGTAACTGGAACACGTATGAAAAATATGAAGGAGTACCTTGAATCTTTTAAAGCATTTCACATATATTCACTTCTATAACAGTTTACCAGAATGGATAACTGACCTGGAGAGGATGAGCAATTACATCCTCCTTGGCTAGACCAGTCTATACGAATGCATAATCTGGGCCAGGATTTTGACTGACTGAGCTCTGCTACTCTGTTTCTTAGTTGCAAGGATGCTATTAGCTCACACACATCTTCACTTTGATCAGATGTAAAAGTATTCTGGTTTTGAGACTGTTCTTTCACACCTTGAAGTACATTTCAGAGCCATGTTATTGAAACTTTGTATTAGCATTCTTCATAGAGTTACTAGATTTTGAAAATGAAATAAAACCTCTTTCTTTTTGTCTGCTTTTCACTTTTTTTGTATAAACCTTTCTTATCTGACTGCTGTTGCAGAATGATCTACTTTTGTATGAATGGATTATCTCCCTTAATTTGTCCCTTTCAACATTTCCTCCTTCAAGTCATCATCAGTACAGAGTATGTTCTTGTCATCATCACCATACTCTACTATGTCTTTTGTCTTTGCCTTTCAAGATTTTAATCATTTACATCAGCCCCACCTATTACTTTTTTTATATCAGACCCAAATTTTGTATCTACAGCTTTTCCTTTGTGTAAATTCTAGTATGTCCTGGTAGTACCTCTGCTTTTCTTTCTATAAAAAGGGGCATGGGGAAGAACTTTTCATTAAAACCAATGAAACCATCTCCTTGCCTTTCATCTAATCCTTTCTTCCTATTTATTTCTCTGCAGTCAAACGCTATGGTTGCAAAAGCTACAGCAATATTTCCAAAGTTTCTTCAGCTGAACACTATTGCACAATTTTTTTTCTTCTCAAATGTGAACAGAATAAAAATCTAGATTTTTTGCTTGCCCAATATATATATATTTGGTTTTTGTTCAGTTTCATTATGGATTGGAATGACTTTTAAATTTCTGGTGAGTTAGAAACTTCCTGGATCCTGTAGCTCTTCAGGAAAATTGATTTTTTCATCAGAAATTTCACAGATGAGCAATTGACAAGAATATCAATGTTAAAGAGTTTCAAGGTCTTCAAGCACTGGAACAGAGACACCAGGAAGGCAGAAAGAACTCTCTCCACACCCTGTTTAGAACTCAGTGAAAGTCTGTCAAAACCTAGACATGTCAAAGTAAATGAAATGTTTCAGGTTCAGCAATTTTTTATTTTTTTTTTTCAGATTGCTTAATTGAAAAATGACTAGAAAGCTTTACTCCTTCATCTCAATGACACTTTCTAGTATTTTTATTTCTTACTATGTTTTGTCATAATTTGACATGCATCTTGATTTCGATATTCCAGAATGATAAGTTAGATAATGAGTATCTACTGTGAATACTGAGGAAATAAAGGATTTTAATACATTATTAGTATTATGAGACATCAATAAGGACATGTAACTGTTGCAAACTTATTAAAATGGCAGCTCATACATTATTGACAAAATACTTTGGAACATTTATATACAAATTCAATGATTAAAAAAAAAAGCTTTCTTCATGATTAAGACACTTGCAGTGAGAGAAAAGAAAACTGAATAGAAATGGCAATGGATAACACATATCAGATAAGAGATCTTGCTGGGGCTTGGCACTAAAGCTTGGAAAATAAGTTATCTGTAAAATGCAGTGCTAGTGGAAACATCTTATTTGTCTAATTTTACTTGCAGCAAAATGCACTGTGTAGGAAAACAGCGTGAGGTTTTTTTTGGTTTTGTTTTTGCTTTTTTTCTTATTATTTAAGTAAAAATTATTGTGTATTTTTTTCATTTATAAGAGCTCTGATTTGCATATGTACATATTACTTATTACATTAACTCCAGATTGGTTATGAAAAATGAGATGGTGCTGTTTAGATTTAGTGCCATGTATCACCCAGCTTTATATACAGAATACTTTTAAAATATGTACACAGGTAGGAAAATGATATAAACTCCTTCAATTATTTTCATCACTTGTGACCTATAGATTTTTATTTCTACCAACATAATTAATATTGAAGGTCTAACATCAGTTTTAGTGCTGGTGCAGACTTTATGCTAAAATTCACTAACTTAGTTACTCTGATTTTCTACTAACCTGTGGCAGGGATTTCGATAGGTGTTTTGAGGTTAAGACCTGCAATTTTGTTAAACCTGGGAGGGAACTCTATTAAATTTATGAAGATGTTTGTAATCTCAAAGTTTTTATCATACCTACAAATATCAACAGCTGAGCTAAATTTTTTTATAAATCCCGAGATATTATTTTTATAAAAAGATTACTGAACATCAGCTGTCTCTAATACCTGTATTTTTAAAGAGTCATATATTTAAAAGGGATTTTAATTTACTTAGCAAACAAGCCCAGCAGACTGATACATTTATTGATCCACTCAAATATAGATATTTTCATGGAGTTAGCTTTTGGACAGTATTCTGTTTGTTATCTGCACTGGTTTTTAAAGTGGTCTCAATCCATGCTAATTTAATGCTAAAAGTTGTGGAGGAACCAGGAGACAGAGGATTTCAGAGAGTCTGAGAGCACATTCTGCACGCCCAGATAGAAACGTTCCAGAAGGTATCCACTTTCTCCTACGTCTGAGAAGATTCAGTGACAGAGGCTAGTTAGAAGATGTCCAAACCGTATAAACAAGGAAATCTGACAATCTCCTCACAGATGTTGGGTTCCTCATCTTTCCCTCCGCTATTGTCTTATTCACCCTGACAGTGGAAAGATACTTCAAGCAAGATTTTCCTGGACTGTCTATCACAACTTTGCCCTTTCTGACCCACTTCTGCTGACAAAGGCAGCTTTACCTCTCTCCCTCATTCTTAGGATAGTAAAAGTGCCTTTACCTGCCTTTCTAAAAGCCTTAAGCTAATGGTGGCCTTTGGAAACAGTTGTGCAAATGGCAAATGTTCACCTGGAAGCAGTTGCATCCATGAGAGTGGTGAAGTTTTTGCTTGTAAAAAGAATTTAACCATGAGGAAGTGCCTTCAGTTTTTGTAGACTGCTGAAGCAATTGATAGTTCAGAACTCAGCATCATTTGGGTTGATTTCCTTATAATAAGAAGTCTTTTATTTGTACTTCTTTTAATAAGGCTACTCTGGTACTGACATAATATTATTTCTAAACAGGAGAGGCAATATTTGAAGGAATTAACTAGAAAAGCAAGTCAATACTATTTTGTGAAGGCAAAGATGGGCTTATCAAAATACCTGCAGGCCCCGAACTCTATATCTTTGGGCTTATCAGGCTTTTTAATGTACAAATATATCTGCAACATCTTTAATTTCAGGCTGTAATCTATTTACTTGGAAAAACTAATGCTAAAACGTAGTCTGCTTTGAAAATATTTCTCTGTAAAAATGACAATGAGAAAGTCTGTTGTCAATAATTTACATATCAAACACATTCAGTTTTCAAGTAAAATATGCGTCTTAGTTTTCCAAATATCAACTCTGCACACCCTACCAGAGATTTTGAGAATTATGTTTTTATGTCACTGATCATCCCCAGCAGTAAAGGTCTGCAGGTCGGATTTTTAAATAATTTTAAGTGTAGGATTGTTACACCTGACTTCAGCTATAGGTTTACTACCTAGATAGGTCCCTAGGTCCTTGGTCAATGAAAGTACTTCCAGACCTGCATACCTATTTTAGCAAGGGATGAAGCATCCTTCAGAAGTGCCTTGGCCTTGCTACTGACTTTTGGAAGAGCTTAGCTCATTGTCTTAGACTTAGTGTTGAACTCTTAAGGAGCTAAAGTTAGGTGACATTTCAGTCTTGGATGATTTATGTGCTCTGAGCCCTTCATGTGAATATAAAGAATGTCTTTCTGATGAATCTGAAGGTACTTTTTATGGACAGGCAGCTAGCAGAGAAGAATCTCCTGAAGGGAAAAAGGTTGATTCATTATACAAGTTCATTCAAATTGAGTCTTCACTGCAGAGAGCGCGTCTTGCTGTTCTCTCTTATACAGTGTTTCATCCACGAGAAGTAAGGCTAGATCTACTAATAAAAACCCACCAAGCTTTCTCTGGAATGCCAAATGCTGTTACATAAAATACATAGCAATAACGGACAAAATATCGGTAAAAATACTTTAGATTTGTGAGTGCTAGAGAGGAGGTTCTGCAAAACATAGAGCCATTGCTATGCATGGATATCTGGCTAAGTCTAATTACATCAGTTCAAGAAAAATGCATGTAATCTAAAACATCTGACAATGCATACCAACTAATTTATTTGTCCAAAAATGGTATTAATACCTCACAGTTTTTATCGGGCAATAGTTTTGTTACCCAAAATATCATTTTTTCGTCCCTTTCTTATGGTTTTCTATAATCAGACATATGGTTGTTTCAGAATGAAATCTCCATTTATGACTGATGCTGTGTTCTTCAGATGATATGTTCTAACTCATTAATTTAATTACAATATTTAATTAAACATTTGTGCATATCTTTGGAGAAAAATGCTGAGTAAGGCAGTCAAAATTTTGATCACTCACATCCTTTTGTCATGGGTTAGGTCAGGACAGACTAAGCACATGCATTAATTACTGTGCAATAACACAATCCATATGAAGGAGTTTTTAAGTATTTATTGCCTTTGTGACAGAGTGATTATTAATGTGTATAACAATGCATAGTTGAAGACATATGGTTACCTCTAATTCTCCTTTCCTGGTTTGCTGGTAGTGTTATGCCAGTAGGGTCATGGATTGGGTATATGAGTTGGAGAGCATCTGCTAAATTGATTCTTACTGGTTGGCTGATGGCCCCAAGGAGTCACTCGTTGATTAGTGTAACGAGATGCTGGGCAAGTATTCTTGTATTTTAGTTCTCCTATTTCTGCCAGTTATGTGTTTGGGATATTTTTATTTCTTTTTCCTTACTTTTTTTTTTTCTGTTTGTTTGTTTGATTTTTATTTTTTATTTTTATTTTTTTAATAATGGCTGTCTAATTGTGCTTTATGTAACAATAGTTATATTTCTAACATAACAACATTCTGAAAGTCAAACTGCAGGCCTCTAGCATCAGGTTAATTACTGGAGTGATGCCAGCTCAGTGGGCCAAGATACCTTTCAAAACTTAATTAGCTATTTTCATATAGACTAGTCAATGGTACAGAAGTTTAGTCAGACATGAGAGAAACAGAGATGGACGTTAGGATGAAAGCATTTCCCAAGCTCAGGATCTAGATACAGGTTTCAGCTCTTCGATTCAGCTCCCAGCTCTACCCTAGATTCCCCGGGTAAACTTGGCCAGATCATTCATTTACTCTCCTCAGGGCTTTGTCCCTGACTCCCAAATAGGCTGCTAAGAAATTTTTCTCTTTCTCTTTCTTTCTTTCTTTCTTTCTTTCTTTTTCTTTCTTTCTTTCTTTCTTTCTTTCTTTCTCTCTCTCTCTCTCTCTCTCTCTCTCTCTCTCTCTCTCTCTCTCTCTCTCTCTCTCTCTCCAAAGCTTTCTATTATCTGTGCATCTTCAGGTGAGTCCATCATGACATTATACACTGTCTGGTACAATCACGTTTTGGGAGCAGAATGACCTCACTGTGATTCATACAGAAAGAATATTGGTAACACTTATTCTGTATAAATTCTAGATGCATAGTCATGCACAGTTTGGGAAGGGAAGGATAAACAGGATTTTACTCTTTTCATGATCTATAAAATTGCAGTCTTTTAACTAGAAACGATTACGGGGAAAAAGAAAAACAGAAACAACAAAGGGCACAGTATTATCTTACAGACGTATGTGTAGGTAAGTGTAGCTCCCTTGCTAGAAAGATTTCTCTGCTTTGTTTATGAGGAGAGTGAGACTATTTGGAATTCTCCGTGGCAATGCACCCAAGGAGGCTGAATGGCAGAATAGCTTACTGCAAATGACTCTATTTCTGTGTACTGCAAAGTTCATAAAACTCACACTGCTGGAAAGAAAATACAAAACATTATTTGATTTCAGATTCTTCATTCTTTTTCTCATCACTTTTACTAATTACATACTTTTTACACTGATATTTTTTTTTTCCCCCAGGAGACAGGCGGTGGACTAGTAGAGAAAAGAGAAAGGACTAGATTTCTTAAACCTGTGTATATCCCTGTGCTTATATCAGGATCAAGTAAAAAGGATAATCTAGTTGTGTATGCCCATAAGAATTAACATTTTCAGTAGCTTTGCTTGTTGTAATTACTCAGAAAGTTTTCTTTATGACCATGGTTTTGCATTGCTCTAGAGGTGAGCTATGCACATAGGGTTATACCTGTAGGAAGCACTGAAAGCAAATGCACGAGTTAAGCAAGTGACATTTAGAAGCTTGTGGCTTTATTTAGTTATCTAACCTCGCAATTTACTCATAAAGTGTATTACTTCTACTCCTCTCTACTAGTCAGATAACTTTGGCCAGGCCCTTGATACTCAAGGCCTCTTCAATTCACTGCCCAGTTTCCAAGCCTCTGAAAAAAAATTTCTTAGGTTCTTAAAAAGCTGGTCCAGCAACAAGTCTTTAAATCTCTTCAAATATTTTCATGCACAACTGCAGGAGATACTATTAGCAATCAGGGAATCATAAAATAGCCTTCTGTCTACTCTTTCCAACCTTTGTCAAACTTTACCTAGTTATCTTTTTTTGCTTAACGTAGGCTATAGAAACTCACCTCTTCTCCTGTCCTTGAGTCTCCAGGATGTCAGCTAAGATCACAGCTATTGTGTTTATACTGGGTCAAACTATGTACATTTGCTGGATTGGCAGAGCTGTGTGTCCTCATCAACTTTAAAATATCAAATTGGGCACTGATGACTCTTCACAAGTCAAATGAAATAAGGCCTCACCTGCAGAGGGAGAAACAGGTTTGCTAGAGGATGCTGCTTCTTCAGAATAGGGTCTTTATCCACACTAACAATAGCATTTTAGCTGTGGACCCTTGGTTCAGGATGAGAAAAAATAATGAGCTGAGTTCATACTCTCCTGCATGAAGTTCTATAAAAAGTCATATCATAAAGGTTGCTATAAATAATCTACTCCTGTTATCAATCAGCTTTTAGCAGGACAGGTATGCTGCCAGTCTTTGCTCCACTGGCTCATTGAATGGCACGTTGAGAATACACTTCTTGTTTGTGGGATCCCAGCCTGCATTCCATCATTTCAGCACTTCTCATTGTCTTTGTTATGATGGGCTGATGATTTAATGATGTAGAGTGCTAAGGAGAAAAGATGAGTTTTACTTGATAAAAACCTACAGAGACCTATTTTCACCTGAGAAACCATGAAAACTGTTTGTAGAGTTGATTTCCAGATGAATCAAGGAGAATAAAATTTGGTAAGCAAAATCTTTATTGTTTTCCTTATTCTAAACATGCTGTCAAAAAGGATAGGGAGCTGCTGGTTGAGAATGATAATATCCATTGCTGCCAATCACAGCTGAGGCCCAAATTTCTGAAACAAAATTTACATGGCAGAGCTCCCTCCCTGCCTTATCCTTCACGTCCTCTCTCCCTCCCATCCTGATCTCATGTGTCTTTAGGTCCATAGTTTTCCCATAAATCCCCACTTCATTTCCTTTGGCAAACAAACTTTGTAACTGCAAGGAAGGCCTTAGATATACCTTAGATATTTTTGGAGCCTCAGTAGGGTCAGTTGGAAAGGCGGTGACACTGGAGGATGCTTCCCGCTTCCATTCTCACAGTGGATATTTCACATGTAGTCTTTGTTATGCATGGGCCATTCTCTTATTTGCCTACTTCTAGGAGTGTTTCTGAATGAAGAGAAACTATAATCTGATGAAGTAAAGGTGAGAGTTACTACACTGAATGATATATACTTTTATATTGTTAGAATGCTGAGTTTTTGTTTGCCTGGTATCTTGTACTATTACTAATGGGGCTTCTATGTTCCACAATTAATGAGAAATTGTGGGTCTGCAACATTAATGTGAAAAACTACCAGAAAGGGGTTACTTATCTCTTGATGTGACTTCAGAATTTATTGCATTGTTGGCTGTAATCCAGTTTCTAGTGAAAGAGAGAAGCAATCAAAAGAACTTGATTGATTTAGAGGCAGATCCTGAAAGCCACTCCATAGATATGGATTCTTGCAGTATTCCATGCCTGCTAAAATTATTCCAGACAGTTTCCAACAGTTATCAGAAAGAAGCTGTAGATATGAGATCTGTCTAGCTGGGTTTTATCCTGGTAAAAATAGATTTTATCTGGGTTATAAACTTTTTAACAGAAGATCTAACATGATCTTGGCAATAGCCCAGTGACCTCTACTGATATGTGCTTTCTCTTTTGTCAGTTCCTGTAAAAGAGGAGACACAGCTGCTCACCACCAACCCCTCACAACCACAGCCATATTTAAGACAAAAGTCACCTTTTGTGACCACACACAAAATGGCAAACAAGCTCCAGCATGAAAGATGACTGAATCCTCTCCCAGAGCGTGTTTGAGAGAAAGCTTTATTAGTCTTAACATAATGTCTCAAAAACAGTATCATCCCTGATATATATAAATAAAAAGCCTGTCTTTTCGAATTATGGAATTTTCTTTCTACAGACAAAGCTCAAGGTCAATTTTAAAATTTTCCTTTCAGTTCAATATATCTTAAACACTTCTCTTTTAGACCTTCTGCACAGGCTGACTGAGACCTTCCAGAGCTGATAGCTGGGCTGCATCAGGCATCATACACGTCCAACTGTGCATACTTCCACGTTCAGGCCAGAAATATACCCCAGGTAAGACATCACTGGGGATGACATTGCAAACGTCCACTACGAGCTGGCAAGGTCAAGCCAGACTGCTCCAATTGCACCGGTTGGGTTAGATGCTGATTTACAGCCCCATCTCACTGTTCCTTTTCTTTCCTCCCACTTGCCACAGGTTAGTCTGCAGATGTTGTTAGGGTATACAGAAAACCTTTTGGTTCATGAAATTAATGGAAAACAGGTAAACAAGAGGGGGAAACCCCCCCCTTTTTTTTTCCTGAAATATTTTCAAAGTCATTATTCAAAACCTTAAGCTAGCTTCGCATTTGTTGTTATTATCCAAGGGGATTTCCAGAGATTTATGATGACAGATTTGCATTTTAATATCCAGGTCAATTTATTGTGAAGGTAGAGGCATCTTTCTTGAGTCTGTGTTTCTATGATGAGATGACTGATTGGCAGCAGTGCTGCAAACCCATGATCATACGTACAGAGCAGCTATTGAGATGGAAACCTTTACCGCCAGCTTCTGTCTTTGCCTATCTCTACCTTATAAATTGTTGCAGCCAACAAAGCTGTGATTACATTCAATAGAAATATTAAACTTCAGTCTTGAGAGAGGTTAAGGGAGAAAAAAATGAATAGGAAACAATTTTGTGAAAAATAGGAGGGGTAGGATTTTCTGTCTCTTTCCACTCTTATCATTTTTTAGTTTTTTTTTCCCCTCTGTCTCCCTGTTGGTGATATGGTACTGAGTTACCTTTGTTTAATCAACAGTCTGATGTGGTAACTCTCACCAGGCTGTTTCTTCACATCTCAGACTGTCTGGAGCCTACTTCCATCAAGTGGTGTCTTTGTACTTAACACCTTAATGGTCCTGAGGCGAGAGAGAAATAGCAGTTCTTTGAAAGGAGAATAATTACACCCAGACACACAAATGCATCTGGTGCCAGATTTTGTTACCTCAAATAAGCAAAATTAAAACAAATGTCTTCTCTTCTACAGTTACAGCCCTTGTGTCTCTCTAGGAGGTTTAGGACAAATGGATTAGGAGACACTAATGACCTGATCCTGTGCCCTTTAAATCCAGGATAATTTTTCCATTGACTTCAATGGGCAAAAAAATCAGGCACTATGGAAAAACCTCTTGAAATAAGTTATTTTATTTGTGTGGTGTTGCTGATTTTTTACCAGTCAGCAGTTGCAGAACACAGTATTTAGAAGGTGGTGGTTCACCACATGGTTATGTACAAATATTTAGTGTTAGCTCTACTCAGTGTCTGACATTTTTCCAAAGTGACTAGTGATGTCAGTGACCCAGCTCAGCCACTTCCCATGGATATGATTTATTTTTTAGAAAGTGCTTAAGTGTTCATGTATTTGTGGTGCACAGCCAGACACTAAACCAAATCACTAGTCATAAAATTTTGCCATTTCATATGAGCTAAACCAGTATTTTGTAAGCAGTGACAGAGACCAGAGATCAATACAACGTAACCGTAGTTATACTTGTTTCCAAGCAGAAATGTTTTCTCAGACGTGTCTTTGGAGATGGAGAAATACAGAATGTGATGTGTGTATACTCCATGTGTCATAAAACAAAATTTGCACTAACTAAACTGTTCTGTTCAACAATATCCATAATTATCTCCCTCTGGAGACATGGGATTTACACTTCCTGAGCAGAGAACATATGCATTCCTGCCTTTTCTCACTCCTGCAAGCAAAGAAGGATCTACAGCTCCTGCCCTGGGAAACCAACTGTGGTCACATACTGCCTTCTGCTCCTTGGGGCACGGATCACTGTTGCTGCTACCCTAGCATGTCAGTCAGGTTCCTAACCCAAAATCTTTGACTAACTTCCATACTAATTAATAAAACATGAGTGGAGTGTGAGCACTGGCCTGTGATTGTCGGTACTGTTTAATTATTAGCATGCTTTTTGGCATGGTTTTAGCTGATGATGGCTAATAGTCTCTCACCACTTCTTCACGAACTATCCAGGAGGAACAACTTTTCACATAAATAAGGAAAGAGGTGTCCATAGTTTTAGATAAATGTACATAAGCTATACCACACCAAATGGCCTCAGGTCAAAGGACTGTCTGCAGCTTGCTTTATTTACTAGCTTATATATTGCCCGTGTGCCTCAGGCATGTACCGTTCCAGGGGGGCGTTTTCATCTCGTAATTGTAAATGAAAAAAGGAGCTGAAAATAAAGAATTCAGAAGTTTCTTCAGCCTTCATGACCTGTAAACAAACATAGTTTCATGCTTGCTGGATCTATGTCAATGAACACTAGCTACAATACAGCAAAACCTCTCCTGAGTTCCAGGGTCATTCTGTTTATTGTCTGTGCTGCAGGATGCTGTTGTAGAAGAAATAAAGCACAGATTTTAACAAGAGGTGGGATCTTCACCCAATTTGAATGAGAATTGCTGCAGGGTATGTTCTTTTTAAAACTCCAGCAGATTTAAGCAGCAATAAACAACTTTATGTGCAATTTATCCAAACATATTTTTATTTGCCATAAAAGAGAGAATAACCAGCAAAAGAAAAATGGGACTATTGCACATGAAAACAAGTATATAAAAATAATCTTGAAAGGATAAAAAAATTATGGTGCTTATGAGATATTTTTACATACTGGTCATTTAAAAGGAATAAATACCTGCAAATAACCCATGCATTGGTGTGAGATGAAACACATTTTTCTTAAGAAAAGTCTCATTACTTAGAATGACTAATTTGTGTCTCAGACACATCTATTAATTATGGAGCCATATAAATTATGCATAAGAATAGAGGTTATGCCCAGGCCATTTTTGTTAATTTATTTCCACAAAAATAACATAGCCATAAATAATGGCTTTAAACTGAAAGAGGGTAGATTCAGATTAGATTAGTGGTATTGGGAAGGAAGATGTGCAATACTACTTAAGTGCCATGGTAATACAGAAGAGCAATGTACACATTATAAGCCTTTAACTATTGGTGAAAAAAAAAGTAATCTCAGCATTACATCATGATCATTTTAATAATATAATCAAGATAATGGATGAACAGCAAGGAATAAATGGTGTGAAGTCCTTCAAAAAGCTTTTCTTTCCTTACTCTACTGTATAATGATCAAGGGATAACACAACTGCTTTTTGCAACTAGATAATGGCCTCCTCATCAGACAAATGATGATGTCAGATTACTTACATTTCCTTGATTTTACACGAAAGAATACTCTTTTAACAGGTACATTTCCTGGATGTACAGCATTAGCAAAAGATTTCTTACTGCAATATCTTTATAGTTTTCTCATTAAAGGATGTATGAAGGCAGCAGGCAGGTTAGCAACAACTTCAGGTTTTCACTCTCCTTTTTCCTCATTTTTCTATTTAAAAATGACCCTTTGAATAAAGACTGTATTAATCCAAAGTTGCTGCTCCCACCTTAGAGAGTAATACCAATAATTTTTTTCATAGTTGTCCATTTACAATTGTACGCAAATCAGAGGTGTGCCTGAAATGTCTCCCTTTCATTAAATGCATTTGAAATTTATATCATTCACTTTGTAAAGAAGATTGAGGTATTGTGCAGATGTCTTTTAATTGGAATGGGGAACCTATGTACAGCTGGCAAATACTAAAGAACCTCCAGGAAGAGATCTCTGCTTCTTTTACATCTCTTAAGTAGTAACTTCTCAAATAAACCTAATAGACAAGGGAAGCTATGGTATTGATCTTCCAGCATTTGTTGTCAGCAGTACCCAGCAAGTTCATACAATAGTATTTATACAGCATGTAGAAAAACTATGAAACTCATGTCTGTGGGTATTAAGTTTATATTAATTCAAAAAAATCACTGGAAAAACTCATGGAAGGAACATCCGTCACAAGGTATTGAGTAGAGATATAATACCTCTGGCTCAGGACTTCCCTGAGCTACAGTTTGTTGGAGGCTGAAGAGTTTTCTGGGGAAATATTTTCTTATGCCTTTTTTATTACACCCTCTCCGTAACAACAGTTCCTGGTTTTGGCCACTTGTCTTCCATTTTGGAAGGACGACTTTGGGCTAGAGGAGCTTTTGGTTCCTACCTGCTATGGCAGGCTTTATGGTCTTAGACACCATATCTCTGTGGGAGAGGTTGATATGAATGTCATGTCAGGCTTGTCTCTGCCTTTACTCTCACCCTTTTCGTGATTCCATGAATTTAACTCCAATCTAGCGTGAGATGGAAATGAGTCCTGATAGTATTACAACGTATCCTTTGAGTCCCAGCTTTTGCTGTTTCCCTCAGTAAAATGCCAATAAAACTGTTTCATCTTCACAAACCTGGTTGTGTAGATCCTCAGTTGGTACAAAATAACTTTAGAGTATTTAAATACTTCTATGGTTTGAAATGGAATAGCATTAAGTGTATAATAATAAGCTCAAGCTCATTTTTTGCAAAAGGTAGAACTCTGCTTCGTAGGTGAATCGACACAATAAGTCTATGATTGAAAGCATGTCTGTTCTTTTGATCCGTGCTTGACAATATCTTCCTTGCTAGAGCAATGAGGTTAGGAATATTGGATCCAAGCTGGAAATTGTTTGTCTTTTCTATAAAACTTCCAACCATGACTTAAAATATTGTGTTGCATGTGCTAGCTGGTTCATCCCTAGCCCCGCACTTCAAAATGTTGGATGAAATCCTGGGTCAGTAAAACAGGACCAAGATTTCCCATCTAGCTCACCTACTAGTAGCATCCATTAATTATAGCAGACTCCCACACAATCAAAAGTTAGGTCACTTAGCCTTAAATGAGGTCTGTATTCAGAAAAGTAATTAAACACATGCCTATGTTCTCTCCAGAATATCTTTAAAGCTCTTTTCTTAATCAACATCAGAAGATTTTTTTAAAATAACAGGAACAATCAGCTTGTCACTTTTCTAAAAAAGCCAGACGCTACTTTTTATGACCATTTCTGAATAATTTTTGGTTTAAAATTGCAAATAACTTTACATTTTGTCCAGTAGCTTGCAGTCTTTAGGAGGCAACTGATTAAAACCTAATAAATCTGCTAACTAATTAATCATGCCATATTTATAATGTCAAAATGGCAATATGGGAGCTAGGGCAATTAATGCCAATTGAACAAGGAGCCTGTTCTTTCTTGGGACTGAAATGGGATTACTGTGGAACAGGATTGCAGATATAACTCTGTTCCTCTTCTGACCTCAGCTCTATTGAGTCTATATTCAGACATGCAACCAATAAATGCAATGGAAGTGGGTTGAATAAATACTCAGTGACTCATGACTTAGTCCTCCATGGATAAACAGAGATTTTGCTTGTCTTCAAAGAACCTTGAAGCAAGATTACACTGCATGTCATGGTGGCTGTGTTTGAATCTATATAATTATTAAAAAGATCAGTTTGGCCAGTATTTGGACAGATGGTGTTCACATACCCGATCCATGGTGTATTTGCAGGAGAGCTAAAGTTAAACTGCTTTTTTGCATTTGCAATCACATTCTGCACTTTACTGACAGCAGCTTTAATTGGAAAAGCTTCAGCTTTTATCCTAGCCGATATTACTTTCCCTGTAAGATGGATACATTTTGCAATTAATTTTTCTCTGTGGACTATATTATAGTGTAAGTAATAATTAAACAAATCTTAACAGCTCCTGCCCAGATGCAAAAACAGAAATCACCAGTGGTAGACTCTGAACTGAGCAGTTTCATTTGTACTGTTCTGAACAGGATATTTGCAATTCTACTTTGAATTCTTTACTGAGTAAAATATTTGTTATTTATTTTGGCACTATAAGTGGAATAGCTGTGAATGTGTTTTTTTCACAGCAGTTCTGCATAAGAAGAATTTTTCTGTGCAGGTTTTAGGAAACCAGTGTCAAGAATGTGGCATATATGGAAAAATAGATTTGAGTTTCTGTGTTCTATATTCATCCTAAAATTAATTCTGTTGAAGGCAGTGGATGAATATCATTCCTCCATTTTTATACAGCAGGAGGGAAAGAGAATTTCTCAACTTACACCATGTTTGAATTCTAAACTCATATGCAAAGAGACCTTCAATTTATCTAAGGGCAGTAGTGAGATGGAGGAAATGGAATGAAACAATTGCCTATGGAAGTTTAATTATAATCATCACACATTAAGAAATGGGCCCTTGCACACTGAGGATATCTTTAGCTCTTATTATTCCAAATTTAACCCATTAAAGTGATTTTTCTACAAGGCTCATTCATGGGATGAGATTTGTTTAAAGTTAGGTTCATGAATATACCCTGGTAAAATGAAAGTTTGTTTGGGCCATTGCACACCTTAGGATATTCTGAATGTGTGTTAGGTCCCTGGTGGACAACTGAAGAATGTGGCACATATTCAGCAAAATATTTGTGTGTATGTCCAAATCTGAGTCAGCAAATACTGGCATTGCTCCTTCATTAGAATTAAATTGTGCTAAAAAGCATCGCTGGTAGGGGTCCTAACAAGCAGCATTTTCACAAGAAGTCATTGAACTAGAAGATCTGTACTTTGGCCATTTGAAACTGGGTATGTAAAAATGGAAGCATGGGATGTCAGGTTTTGTTTCAAAAATATCACATATTACATCTATCATGAATATAGAAAAAACAAATATTGCATATGTAAAAATTACACACATTACAAAAATATTACATGCACTGTAATGTGCTTGTGGGGGCTTTTTAACAATTACTTATCAATTGCAGAGATCTAGACTCAAAGTTCTGCAAATTTAGCTTTATGGGTTTCTAACTCACTTTTCTTAAAGACCCTCATTATGTAATTAATAAAAGCTAATCACGAAAGGTTTTGAATAGTTCCTCTACACGTTGCAATGTTAATGCTCTGCACCATTTCAATGAACTCTAGTGCCACAGACATAACCACTGTTTAATTAGGGAGGAAACAAAGACTTGCTTTGGCTCCACTGTTTCTGTAAATGTATCGTTAGGATGAGATTTTGAATTTTAAGATTGACTTGAGAGTGAAATTAGTGTAAACTGTTTCACATTTTGTTTCTCTTTTTAATCACATAGGCCAAAAGAACGAATCCCATTGTTTTTAAAGAGCTATCAGTCTGGGTTTTGCTGTAGGCAACTCTCCAATATCAAAGTACATCGCTTGGATGCTGCTGCTAGACCCTAAAATATCATAGCTGTTGATCTTCTGTTCTCTGGTTTATTTTCATTTTGGCATGGAGAGACAAACATTATGAACTCCCTGCTTTTATGATGCATCCAGACAGTTGTGTGTATTTATTGATTTTGATCACTCTTAACTATACTACAATCCCCATCTTACTATTATTGTGTTAACACTTACAATTTCATACTCCATAAAACATTGGACAGTGTAGCATTTTTATACACTCTTAAGATAAATCCTACCTGTTGTACTTGTTAATATACACAGAAACAGCAGTATACAAGAATTCTTAGGGTGGAAATACCCTTGGCATGGCTCTCAAATACTGTTTGAAAATATTATTTTTAGAGATTATTTTAAGCAAACAAGGGCTATCAATTGCACATGAAGAAATACTTCTGCTTTTTTCCAGTTTGTGGTGGCTTTAACACACTTTGAAACAAATCTGAGTGAAAATTCAAGTTGTCAGTATAGTACAAATAAGGTGAGGTACCGAAGAATTACTTAAGATCATACAAGGGCTCCCTGATGACTAGGAGAGAAAGTTGTGGGCAACATCGTCAGACCCGAGCATCAATCAGTTTCTCAATCACATGCTTTGCTGGAATTGCTTTGGCCAACTGATGAGAAAAACAAACACCTTATTGGTAACCTTAATTGACTCATTTTTTCATTAATTCCACCCTTAAGTTTTCACAAACCAGTTTGCAAAGGCACTACTGGCTAACATGACTATGATCGCAACATTACAGACAGCTGGAAAAGACATACTATCTAGGCAGACCGTCATCTAAGATCATTAAACTACCATTTCTTGATGGGCGTCTTTTTTTTTTTCTTTCTCATAATTCAGGACTTAAATATTTTCATTTCTCTGCTGAAAAAAACCCCAACCCTTTTCCAATAACACAGCTCTGCAAATTTTGAGCAAACCAAATAATATGGTTTAAGCAAATACTTCCAAAGACAACAGTTTTTTGTTTTTCAATGGAACATTCAGAGTAATAAATGTCTGTTTTACTACCCATGAGCCTCAACAGCCAGCAGATTTATATTTTATTAACACCCCATTACCTTCAATTGTATTTTTTTTTTTAAGAAATGATGTGCTCTGACTACTGAGTCAATTCAAATAACTACCATTGAAAGAAATACAATTATGAAGTAGGATTTGCAGTAGTCAACAAATTGCACAGCTCATTCCCACTCCTTTCTGACTTGTCTTGCTTTCACCCTTGATTAACGTGGAGACAACCTAATTCCATTTTCAATAACTCTATTGGAATAGTAAAGTATAAAGGGCTGCCAGAGTCAGCACATCATGTAGTTAGGCTTACTCATATGTAGGCTGAGGATGCTGATGTCAAGTCTAAAGTCAGCTGTGAGGTCCATAGAGAATTTAAGATTTAGAATAAGAGTTCTGGTTCATCCTGTGACCTAAGTGAAATTTGAAGTTCAGGAAAACATTTCTGGTCTTCAGGGCATGTGTTTGGCTGAGTTGAATTTCTGAATTTAATTAAAATGCACCCTGGCATGCATAACTGAACAAAAATAAGATTATTAGCATATATAAAGTTAATGCCTGACCATTGCTTGTGAGCATTATGATGAACTGAGGTTTTACCAACTTAGACTGATATTCTCAAAAAGAGTCAGAGATTTTGGGGTATATTCATAGTACCTTCAAAGTCCACTAAAGATTTTTATTCTTTATTTTGTGGTTTCAGGCAAGGTACAAAGTGATTTAAAAAAAAAAAAAAAAAAAAAAAAAAAAAAAAAAACTTTTTTTAAAAATTTTTTTTTTCAGGGAAATTTTTNAAAAAAGCTGTATTTACTAAGTCTTTTTCTCAGGGCAAGTTTGATTAGTGGCCAAAAAATGTGCAAACTGAACTAAATTCATTTAGTTTATACCAGCCATTATTCAAAATTACAGATTATATATATAAAAAAAGAAAAAGTACAGCAGTAGGAGCTCTGTGAATTTCACCCAGTCTACTCTGAGCCCTTCTCCATGAAGAGGAGACTGCACAGAAGGCAAACACATGGAAGTCTCCCAGAGAGTAAGAGGAGGGAAGTAAACGACAGGTCAAAGGAAAGGCTGAATCTCCATCTTTCCTGGGAATCTAATATTCCTTTTCCATAAAGCACCTTGGCATTCTTCAGCCTTAACACTTTAACAAAATGTTTTTTATCAAAATTCATGACAATGAGTGGAGAGGAAGTTAAAAAAAAGAAAAAAAAAAGAAAAAGAAGAGAAGAAGAGAAGAGAAGAGAAAAGAAAAGAAAAGGAGAACAAAAGACACTTTCCCCCTGCTTTGGAGATTCCTATTATGACATCTTCCTGTGGTGACTGAGCAACTCATTTGGGCAATCAGTGAAAATCCAACAAGAAGTGAACACAGAAACCTGGGTTTGCAGATTGCAATTTGGCACTAAACCAACTTCTGGTCATTGTAGTTTGCTCCTTTTTCCAGCAGATTACAAAGGCATAAGGTCACCTTAGTGTTGAATGACCTACTCATGTGTGTAATTCATTTTTGTTTCACATTTTGAACTAGTATTTTCTGTTTTTATGTAATTCCTGCAAGTTCTCAGCATCTTTCTTCCTCAGTTTCCCTTATTACAAAATGACAATCAGAGTGATACATGGTAGATACGGCCTGTGGATATTTGTTACACAGATTATGGTGCTCCAGAAAAACTTCTGAATCTTTCAGTTAGGCAAGCTACTAGCAAAGTATCTTTAGCAAGAAGCTGTAAGAAGTTGAAAATATGGATTGGTTTAATGGTAAAAAACTAAGAGCTCCTAGAGAATTTAGGGAGTTCTGAAAGTAAATAATTTCCATCCGACTTGCTGTCCTCTCCATAATGAGGTCTTTCACAGTCCTTTACTGAGTCTGGTCTTTGGAAAGCCACTATAGTGTGAGACATGGTTTGCACTGTGGTTGTTCAGTATAGCATCCCACCCTCAGCAGGGTGCATAAAGATGTTGCCAAAAGTTTTATGTTTAGGGCTCAGCTCCTAAATAGGCTTTTTATTTTGATGTGCACATGGTGGCTGAAATGTCTTGAACTTAATTTTCCATCTGTGGTATCTCATAATCTGAATGTAGGTGTACCTAGGTCCAGCCTGGAGGTGAACGAGCTTTCCTTGCTTAGCATGGGTTTACTTCTCCACCAGAGCGCCGCAAGAGTGTTTCTGCCAGTTTGTCTACTTTATTCCGAAAAGGTTTTCTTTACTCTTAACTTGGTAATATATGGGGGAAAGAATGAGTGTGCACATTTTAAAAAGATTAAACCTTTCTTTATCAATAAACCCATATGCTTTGCAGGAAATATAGGTACTTTATCTAGGGAAAGGCTGTGTTTATGTAATATTGCCATCTTCAGATATTTCACCCATTATTCCAAAGCTTCATAACACACTTAATATACCAAATAGCTCTACTGGTACACTCTCAGTATGCACTTAAGAATAATACACAATGCACACATGAGTGCTTCCATTGGATTTTTATGTATTATTTTTATATGGATTGCCAGCATAGCAAATTCAAGCCTGAAGCACATTTCTATTGTTTATTGCAAGCATATTCTGTAAGTAGAAAAAATAATTCAAAATAAAATGTTGTAGCTTTCTTATTACTGATAACCAAAACTTCCTTGGGTCAAAGACAATCTTGGACGTGTTTTCACCACTAACAATTGCTCTTTAGCACCAGAAGCGGTTGAATATATTGAATTTATAGTACAACATTCACACTGTCTTCTCTACCCAGGCTCTTGTAATTTAAAGGAAAGTCATTTATTCTCCAGTGAGTCCTCTGTCAGAGCATTGTGAAAGCTTTCAAAGGCATCATTTAAACAGGACATCCATCACACGCCGTCAGACTCCTTACCCTGGTGAGGATTTTCACACTGTTGTGCCTAGGATGTAAACAAAGATAATGCATTTGATTTTTTTCTATTGATCCTCTTTGCTGTGAGAGCATGGCTAGACAAAGAGGGTTTTCCAAATGTGAACAACCTGCCAGAGCACTTACTTCTGCTTCTGTCAGGCAATGGAGCCTCTTTCCTTCCAGACTTTTCTATCTGATTGCTAATATTTTTTTCTGTGACTGACTCTGTGGTGATTAATGATAGGTCAGGATTAGGCGGTAACCTAATATTGCTCAACTAAAATACAGGAGAAATGTTCTCTGGCTAGTGTGATTGTCACGTAGTCACAAGAGTCTCCCTGAAAGGTCATTTATACCATTCATCCAAGAGCTGATGGAGTGATCTGAAAATTGTTAGCTTCACGAATCCTATTCTTTGACTTTGATGTGGAATTCTAGCAACAAAGGTTGCTTATTATGGTCGCTTATAAGCTTCACAGCCATACCAGACACTTCATATAAGCACAGTTTAGTAAGCAGTAAAGATATTTCTGTTTCCTTCTGAAATAAGCTCTGTTGATTTTTCTCTCATTCCTCTTGCAATGGCAATTGAAGTAGAAGACCCAAGCTGAATTATCAGCATCTTGTAACTCAAACATACTGAATATAGTTTCAAATTCATGCAAGGCATCCAATAATAAAGTCTGCTGAAATGTTGTGAGCTGGTATGACTGCTGTGCAATCAAATAACTACCTATGTATACGTTGTAGTACATACGCATACGTTGTAGTACAAGCACTGTGGTGGTACGTGGTAGTGTTTTGGCAACATACATATTAAATTTTTGTCATGTTTGGACTTGTTGGTCCAGTCCCTTAACTGATAGAAATCAGTACAGTTGCACTGATGTCACTGAAGCCAGACTGCCTTACTTTTTTTTATCACCACATTATCACTCAAGTTCCCTAATTGTGTAGTTTTCAATGTATTTTCATGTATTTAATGTATTTTGATGTATATTCTTAACAGCATGATAAAGAGATATTGATGCCCACCATGAAAAAAAACCTTTCAAAACTTTTTGGGGAAAATAGACCAAATATCTTAGGCAAAAACATTAGGGGGTTGTTTCTTCCTTCTACTTCAGGAAGTCTCGTTCTTAGAATTAGATGGGGGTAAAAACAGGGAAGCTTTGGGCAAATGGGAGAACTTAGTGGGGACAATTCAAAGCTCTTCAGAATACTTCAGAAGTTACCCAGGACAGGGCTACCAGCCACAGGGAGAGATTTTGTTTTCCAGCAGATTAGCCTATCTGAGGGGGCTATAAGTTTTGGTGTGTGGTTTTTTTTTTTTTTTGTTTTGTTTTGTTTGTTTTTTTTTCTCAGATATATAAAGCATGGTGGTTGTAGAAACCTTTAGCAAACAGAGTGTGAGATGCCATAGGAAATGACTAGGAAAACCAATTTGGTGCTTTGTCACTCAAAGTTCCTTGGTTTTATAATTATGTACCTAGTGAGAAAACAAAATGAAATGTAGATTTTGCCATATTTATTTCACATTAGTGAACATTTACTGATATTAATTTTGACAGGTATTCTTGAATGTTTTACTGCTTCCAAATTGCACAGCTGAGGCTTAAATAAATAGCATATCCACATGTTCTTATCCTGATAGATTTGGTCTTGAATTTCCTACAAATAACTTACATACAGCATCAAAACATCACAAACACCAGAATTCTAGGTATGATTAAGGAAAAGAGCTAAGAATGAAATTCAGGAAACACACAGTTTCTCTCCCTTCACCTCCCTTGCCCTTGAATTTTCATTCTTTCAAGATCTAGCTTCCCACAAATTTCTTAGATTATTGCCAGCATTGCAGTGGGATTTTAATGTAAAAATGGACGTAGCAGAGACCTCACATCTTCTTTGCACATCATATTACTCTGCTCCCAGTGGAGATTAAAACATAACAACATCAGTTTAGGGGACAGCTTGTTGTTGAGAATTGATGAAAAATGCTGAGGCTGTATTAGGATATCAATATAAAAACAGTTTGTAGCTGTTAGCAAGCAAGAAGCACTGTACTGTATATGCATTTTTATAGGAAAAATGGCATCACACGTACATAGGAATCCATTATCCTTCTCGTGTTAATGCTCTGAGTGGGAGTAAGGAACAACAGAAATGTTTTGCTACAGCAATCCTTTTGACAAATTTGACAGCAAGGATTCTCTCAGCATAGACATACAGCTCATGGCAAGAATGAAAATAAAATCGAAAAGTGGCAGAATATTTCACATTTGAGAGTAATAGCAAAATATAAGCTATAACAATTGAAAAAAAGTCATAAGTCAATGTTAAATTGTCCTACTGATCTACCTATGAGTTGCAGACAGGGTGTCTTGCCCTACTCTTCTCTGCAGCCCTTATTCTCAGACAATATGTTTGCTACGATGCTCTACTTTCTCTTCCACTATTGACAGTTCATGATTCTGCGTGGGAGTCCCTTGTTGTGGGGCTCCCTGGGAGGTTGTTTTAGGATAGAAGATATTTAGCCTGAAACTGTTTACTAGTGTTTTGAAGGATTGTTTCAAAAGTTACTTGATTTTGTAGGGTTTTTTTCAATCCAATCCCTTGTCGCTGCTCCCTCAGAACAGAAGCAGCTTGAATCCTGACTAATGTCTGCTGATAGCAACTCTAAAATTACAGCCAGGATTGTCCCACAAAAACTTGGGCATCAACTTGAGGTGCTTACGTAAGAAGTGTCATCACTCTACTAACCTCATATAGTTAATGTAGATAGATAGGAACCTTCAGTAGGCAATTAGTATCTTAACAGATCTTCATTGCCCTCTAGAGAGACTCGTCTTTATCAATTGCTTATGTGTGGAACCTGTAGCAATTAGACTCCTCAGATGCATGCCTAAAGTTAAATGGGTTCAATCTGAGCCAGCAAAAACTTTAAGAACTTTCAAGTATTGACTATGCACAAACTAAATCAAGATATATCTGTCCCTCCTGGACTTGGGGCCAGTGTGGCAGCCCTCAAAGTCAACTCGGACCATTCCAGATGAAAGGGGTCAGTCAAAGTCATTTCGATGCGTTTCTAAGTAGAAACCAAACAGAGTTTACACTGGTAGTGGTGAATCATGCTTCTGTCTCTATCTGCATTTTCACAGAGTTAAATTCAGGATCCAAGGGAACTTGGGATAAGTAAAAGCAGTGAAATAGAGCTTTGATTAAGATGCCATCAAAGCCAAGGGAGGCTGAATTTAGACTTCAAAGAACTTTGGATCAGGATCTTTTGGCTACACTGGCATCGTGTAATTGCCTTGAGATAGAATTTGCTTTGCTCCATCACCTGATGGCCAGGCCAGAAAATGAATTCTGATCACACATGGCTACTCAGGCGGGTGCAAACAGATAAGAGCTCCTTTGCCCACACTCTAAGCTATCTACAGTGCAAAAGCTGTATGTTAGTACATTTTTGTGCCTGCATTAATAAGCCCTGCTTCCCCAGACAGCTCTCAGCAACTTTAAGGCTGCACACTTTTTGCAATATAAGGGCTAAGACAGAGTGTGAAGTCTATGCAACTGGCAGTTGATCTGGGATTTTCATCCCAGAGCACCGAAATCAACCTGTGGCCAGGGTATTTTTAACTAGGGTAAGAGAAGAACTTGATTTATTTTAAATTTTATAGCAAGTACTCATATAAAAAATTTTGTTTACAGTTGCACCCCGTGAGGAGCAAGGTGATGAGACATATGTTATCTCCAAACATTCATAAAATTTATTACTATCCTGCAATAAAATGCTCAAACATGACTAGCATTGAAATCTAGCTATTTAACAGTTGTGTATTGTTCTTACTGCTTTGCTCCTCCTTTGACATAGGCATCAGCAAATAAATCTCAGCAATAAGAGGTGGAAAAGATCTGTTACATGGTCAGGGAAGGCTTAAGTTGATGTGCTGTGAAAGAGACCGAAGAAATACATTCTGTTCCTATAAAATGGTTTGATAGGGAATGAGATATAAGAATAACTCCTTCCTCACCATAACAGTTAATCACATAGAACACAAGCAGATACTTGCACAGTCTACATCATTGCCATCTCTAACTTGTAGGCAATATCACTGATTCAGCCTTAATGATCAATCTTCCTCTTAAGTTTTACAGTAAAAGGTAAAGATGAGTATGGGTAAAAAGCCAGAGGAACCAGGGATTTAGCTGCTTTTGCTGGAAGGAAGCTAGCAAATCTTGATAGTGCAGAGGTGCTCTATACCTTTTTATGACACAGTACTTAACATGCCACAATCATCCAGAGCTAAGAAATAGGAATGCTTCAGGACGTGCATGCTCCCATACATGGCTTTGTACTGTACACAGCTAATCTTTAATGAAGCATTCTTAATATTAACATTCATATTAATGAAGCATTCTTCATATTAACACTCTTGTGCTTTGGAGGGATTGCTGGAACTACTTTGATAAAGGCTCGGGAAAGCAAAAGCAAAACAAGTGCAACATAGGCCAATAGAGGCAGAGGTAGCAGAGAAGTTGAATGGCACAGTGTCTTTCCACCAGCAGAAAAGCTCAGCTGATGTGAGCACTCTGGAAAGGGAAGAAAAAGGACAAATGCACTAACCATAAGAGATTACATACTTCTCAATAGTTTGTAGATAATTCAGGGGCAGAACTCAGCTGTACAATTCCAGGAGGGCAGTAAAGCAAAGATGGGCAACTCCGATATGATTGAAATCTGAGGAACAGCAGCGTAATACTGTGATCATAGTAAAGTTAGAAGAAAGCCTAAAATCTAGCAGTATCTGTATCCAAGTGATGCAACTGGAACAACTGTGAAATGTCCCTTGTAGAAAGGAATAAGACTTACCCTGAATTTCTCTGCAGGCATTTCAAAGCATGGAGTATATTGCCTCTATAATGTCCAGTGAGAATGAGTTTCTCTTCAGTTAAGTATATTCTTGTCTTGAACAGCTGAAAAAAAAAAAAAAAAAAGTTGGAAGAGTCTATCCTGAGTAGGGTTGTCCGGCTTTCAGCTGAGATAGAGTTAATTTTCTTTCTAGTAGCTGGTATAGTGCTGTGCTGTGGATTTAGAATGAGAATAATGTTGATAACACACTGATGTTTTTAGTTGTTACTAGGTAGTTGCGGTGTCTACACTAAGTCAAGGACTTTTCAGCTTCTCATGCCCTTCCAGATGCACAAGAAGCTGAGAGGGCACAGCCAGGACAGCTGGCCCAGACTGGCCAAAGGGATATTACTGACCACATAATGTCATGCTCCATATATAACTGGAGAAGCTAGCTGGGAGGTGGGATTGCTGCTTGGAAACAGACTGGACAACGGGTGTTTTATTTTCCTTTTGCATGTGCATTTGTGCAATTATTATTATTATTAGTAGTAGTAGTATCATTATCATTATCATCATCATCATCATCATCATCTTCCTTTGTAATCCTATTATACTGTCTTTATCTCAAGCCATGAGTTTTTTCCAATCACCTTCCTATCCCCTTGCAGGGAAAGGCGGGCAAGTGGTTGTGTGGTGCTTAGTTACCTGCTGGGGTTAAACCACAAGGATTTACACATGCAGAATGGATGTCTAAACCTAAGATACTTGTCTAGAAAGTCTTTATTTTCATTAGAGAGAATTAGGCACTTTAGAGATATGACTCAGCTCTTTCTAAGGTAAATGTGAAAAAATAGGTCAAATGACCAATGTTCCACTAATGTGTCTGTCTTTCCACTGTCTATAAAAAGAATCTAGGGAAATAAACCCATGAAGACACACATAGACATCTATAGACATTTACATCTGTTACAGACTGATTCTTGCTAAAGGTTTTATGAATCAAAGACACAGATAAGATCAGAGTCCAGCTTTCCATCCACTGATCCTTTCAACTGGCATCATCCTCTTTTGTGCTTCTGTTAAGGATTGTTATTTTAGATTATCCCAGGTAAAAAGAAGAGAGACAAAAAATAGTTTCTCTAATTAATTTTTGACTGATAGATATATGAGGGAAGTTTCATTGTGAATTTTTCATTTATATCTTCACAAATCTGTGTAATTATTGGAATATTTTGCTCTTTCAAACTTAGAAAATGTATTGCCTTTCTTACAAAAATGTAATCTTTGCTAGATTTTGCCACAAAATGCATTAACCTCTGAATAATGATGCTTGCTTTCGTGTACCACTGATCAATCTGGAAAGAGAAATTTAGAATAAAATTCATTTTTCTCCAAAGACCAGCAGAAAGCTTGTCCACCACTTCAATCCATTTCAGTATCAATTTTATTTATACTAAATAAGGAGCTTATTTACTGCTTACAGAAATTAGCAAAGGTTTCCTGGGCACTTCACTGCAATTTGGATCAACCCTGTGGGTCCAATCCATTTTCTGTTAAACTAATTTGAAAGACTCCTTTTGAGTGAGAATTGGATCGGGCACAGAAGAATAAGAATTACCAGCTGTGCCATTCTGTGCATTATTCTTCTGCCGTATCTTCTGCCGGTTCAATTAAATTCATATTAATCTTGTGAAACATACTGAACTATGTTTCATAGTCAAGATGTTCAACCTCCTTGAAAGATTCTGATACATTTAATCCTTTGAATTTGGGAGCTAGTACTACAGTCCTTCAAAATGAGAAGTTTATGAACCTGAACAGATGAAGTAACATTTTGGTGATAATGGAGAGCAGAATGAGGTAAATTCCAAAAACATTTTGTATGCTCATTTTTCCTTTATCCCAAATTTGTCACTGAATAACAAATTCATTGCCAGGAATCCAGCACAAGTTCCTGGAGGAACTTCAAGTTCCTGATTAGAAGCAGTAGCTCTACTCATACCCGTAGCTATCAATTATTTGCTGCCAATTCAACCCTGAAATATCCACAAGGGAGGGATTCAAGGGAGGGAGCCAAAATGTGTTCTTTAGGTTTGGTTACTCCTGTTGCAACAAGGAGGAGGTGACTAATTAAAGGTTTGTTGTTCCCCCCCCCCTGCCTTGTCTCCTTTAGGTTGATACTGGCCAAATGGAAAGAGAGGAAAAATTGCCTAGTAGATCAGGCTCAGAAGGCCCTTGTGAGTGGCAAGTACTTCTTTCCACTTTGACGTGGAGATCTAAGAGATAAGCTTTGATAATATTTAGAGAAAATAAATGAATTCTTTAACAGCACAGCTGCAAACCTGTCAAAGTCCCTCTGGATGGCATCCCTTCCCTCCAGCGTGTTGACTGCACCACACAACTTGGTGTCATCAGCAAACTTGCTGAGGGTGCACTCCATCCTGCTGTCTATGTTGCTGACAAAGATGTTAAACAGTGCTGGTCCAAACACCGACCCCTAAGGAACACCACTCGTCACTGTTCTCCACATGGACATCAAGCTGTTGACCACAACTCTCTGAGTGCGACTGTCCAGCCAATTCCTTATCCAGCAAANAGTAGCTTGCCACTTCATCCACCAGTGCCCTCCCTCAGGACCTGTGGATGTATCTCATCAGGTCCCATGGACTTGTGCACCTTCAGGTTCCTTAGATGGTCTGAAACCTGATCTTCTCCTACAGTGGGTGGTTCTTCATTCTCCCAGTCCCTGTCTTTGTCTTCTGAGTCTTGGGCAGTGTGGCTAGAGCACTTGTTGGTGAAGACTGAGGCAAAAAAAGTTGTTGAGTAGCTCAGCCTTTTCCATATCCTGGGTAACCAGGTCTCCTGTCTCATTCTGGAGGGGGATGTACATTTTCCTTAGCCTTCCTTTTATTGCTGACATACCTATAGAAGCTGTTCTTGGTGTCCTTGACATCCCTGGCCATATTATATTCTATCAGGGCTTTCCTAACCTGGTCCCTGGCTGCTCAGACAGTTTCTCTGTATTCCTCCCAGGCTACCTGCCCTTGCTTCCACCCTCTGTAGGCTTCCTTTTTGCGTCTGAGTTTGCCCAGGAGCTCCTTGTTCATCTGTGCAGGCCTCCTGGAGTTTTTACCTGACTTAGACTTTGTTGGGATGCATTGCTCCTGAGCTTGGAGGAGGTAATCCTTGAATACTAACCAGCTGTTTTGGGTCCCTCTTCCCCCCAGGGCTTTGTCCCATGGTACTCTACCAAGCAGGTCCCTGAAGAGGCCAAAGTCTACTCTCCTGAAGTCCAGGGTAACGAGTTTGCTGTGCATCCACCTCACTGCCCTGGGGATCTTGAACTCTGCTATTTCATGGTCACTGCAGCCAAGGCTGCAGAAACCAAAGTGTTTGGCTCCTGGCTTTGTTTTCTTCTAATTTAATCTTTTGAAAAATAAAAATGTGCAAAGATTTGCTAATGAAAAGTGCTCCAAGAGTTTTGAAAGTCTGTGTTGCCCCATCTGCCCTCTCCCTAGGCCCTTTCATGGGATGTTGGATGGATTAGATCCCACCTCCTATATCAGATCTGATAGCCCACCTCCTGTATCAGGGATGGAGTGGCTGCATTGCCACACAAATCTCTAATTGATGCACTTAGGTGATGTCTAAATGTCTAACTGATGCCCTTAGGTGACCTACGGCATCAATAGAGAGAGGAACTCCTGATTTTGGCCTTTAGACTGTCTCCTGGATATCTTCTGGGGTGCCATTAAATCTACCAGGAGAGAGGTTAAGCTTAAAATATGCTCAGAAACAATCTGAGGGCAAAACTTGGGTGGTGTGAATTACCAAGCACTAACACAGAGCACCAGATCCCACTCTACAGGCCGAGTTTCAAACTAATCTTTCTAATTCTTTAGATCCTCTGCAGAAAAAAATGAAAGACTGTACCTCACTTAAGCGAGTTCTGCAAGCACAATTAAAGCATCACAGCAGGAGAGATACTCAGCTGCAGTTGCATGAGGGGCCAGCTAAGATCAAGGAAGTGTTGGTGCTCCACCAGTACTAACAGGATGCAGCTGTTGGAGGGGCATTTTCAGGTTTGTAATTCAGACCACAGCTGGAACTGCAGAACCCAGATTTATTGGCACTCTGAGCATACTGCAAAGACAATCTTTTCTCTCCTCATCTTTTGGTGAAGAAGGAAGGAAGCAGAGATGAGTTTACTTATGGCAAGCCCTTTGCTTATGTTATTGATATGATTTATAGAATAAGTACTTGGAGCCCAGCTGTCAATAGCTGTATTTTGGAGATTCAGAATATTCAATGATATTTAGAAATTCAGAACATTCAATGATATTTAGAATATTCAAGGATATCAGAATATTCTGAGGATATCAGGAAGCAGTGGGTTATCCGAAAGTGAGCCATTTTGCTGACAAGTGTTACTCAAACACATATTGAGGGTGAATCTGTGCTCTCAGGAGCATGTTCTGAATAGGGAAAGGGGAAACTGAGGCAGAAGGGAATAACGTGCTGGTCTTATCTGGCTAGAGCAAGAAGTGGATCCCAGTGTTCCTGCAACCAGCCTGAAGGGTACTGTTTAATATAATGCAATGCCTCCATGCCTTGACAAAAGTAACAAATAATGCTGTGCAAAAAATGTGGGCAGGTGTGAATGTGGTTTGTCAATAGAGTGCAGAGGACATCTGATTTGTCAATCAGTTATCTAAAATTAGCTCAATTTAGGAATGAAGTGTTGCTTCCACACAAAAATAATAATAATAATAAAAAAAATCAAAATGTTTCATTTAGGAAGTGGAAAAATGGCATTTTTCCAGCAGCGAACCATTTCTGCCTATCATCACAAGCACATGAAGACAACAATTTACGTGCAAATGTAAGCATATAACTGATCAGAGACATGATGCTCATTTATCTATATGTGTATAAACATGTACATATGTCTACTTAAAGCATTTTGCACTGGTCTAGCTTTAGGCTTCTTGATATTTGTCCCGTTAGGTTTCTTTTGAGGCCATGTAGGAAATCCTGCTTTGATGCTGGAAGACTATCAAGGGATTAGCTGACTTTCTTGTCCCTTGCTTCTTCCCAGAATCTTCTGATACTCCAGAAAAGCAGGTGAAAATGGAGTGAAAAAGCTTTAATACAAATGCTAAGTGAGTTCCTTTGAGGGTAAGCAGTTAATTAGATTACGTGTTTCAACTCTGAGATATATATATAAAGTCACAGAATTTTATGATGTCTAAAATGCAAAGGGCCAGAAGCTGAGCTTTACAGTATTATTACCTCTGTCATCCTCACTGACTTTCATGTTTTCTCTTAATGGGAAGATCCGTCTCTTTCTGTCAATCAGGATCCATCAGCACGACGTTATTATGCCTGTGTTATTATTCAGAAACTTCTTTCTTTTCCCCGTTAGCTGCTTTTTACCAATCTCAGTTACACAATGTAATTGTTCTGCAGCAGCAATGCGGTGCTTGAAGAGGGATGGGGTGGATGTTTTATTTTTCCTGATATCTAGCCTAGATTGAACTGACAGTTCAAAAAGTTGGACTGAGGCATTGCTTAGTTTCTATTTGCATAGAAAAAGCTGAAAGAATGTGTGTGTGGAAACAGAAAAAGCAGCGAAAGGGACAAATTTGGAAGAAATATAGTAAAATGGAAGGAAATAAAAAAGGGAGAGAAGAGTAGCTGGGGGTATACCTATATAACACAAAAATTACTGAGTTCACTAGTCTTTTGTGTTTATTATACATAGATATGGGAAACACACCAAAATATTCAAATTTATTTCTAGTTGACATCCCCCCCCCTTTTTTTTTTTTTTTTTTTTTTTTTTTTTTTTTTTTT
>VXBL01005246.1:37462-58571 GCA_013400195.1 Aramus guarauna
GGAAATCTCATGATTATAGGTTGCTCTCTGATTCAAAGAATCTGAAATCTAGGTTGAGGTCTTTCCAGCACTGAAGTAGCACCGAGCTTCACCACAAGCTCTGTAACTGGAAGCGTGAAGAAGAGATATTGGGTGATTCAGCCTTCCTGCTGGAACTGCAGAAAGTACAATCTGTGCACAGTTAGAACTTCTGTGTATTTCCACTGCAGCTGCCTCAATATTTTCAGTCTGTGGCCTATACTGCGAGGGTCAAATCTCCCCCCAAATTTGCTCTGTAAGGTTATGATTCTAGGATATCAATGTAATGTGAAAAAAAAATCAATCGATCTCTATGAAATGAATGCAATACTTGTTCCATTCAATGATCAGACTCAGAGAAATAGAACAATAGAAACTTGACGGCTGAAACAGGAGACTCCCACCACATTTATGAAGTTAAAACCTCTGAAAACATAAAGTACAATGACTGCATGACATGAAGCCGGAAAGACTGGCAGCATCAGCTTGAAAATAATGATCCAGAGGAGACATTCCGCATTTATTATTTGGGTTCAAGTAGAGGTGAAGGTAGTCAAAATAGTAGAATTCTCTACAAAATCTATTTATTAGTGGGAAAACAGGACAATAAATATTACTCAGAGCAAGTTCATATTCTCATCCACAGCTTCTGCTTCTCTTACTCTCACTGGGCACTGGCTTTAAGGTTATAAACAATTTAGCTGGAAAAAAAAAAATAAAAAAAATCAGAGCTGTTGATTTGGAGACATCTCTGGGATAAATACTTCAAGATAAATAGAGGCAAACCTGCTGTTTCCCCTTGAGTACTCAAGTTTTCTTTACCTCATATCCAACAATGTAAATGCTGCTGTAAATGAATGTTCACTTACCCTCTCTGCAAAAAGGTGTTTGAAGTAGAGAAAAAACTAAATCAAGAGTTGGTTGAGGCTTATCTGCCATCGTGAGTCAGAAATCGAATGTGTCCTTCAGAAAGAGTTCCTTGTTCTTTACTAAATGTTGATACATTTTGATTGCATAAAATGAAAGCAAAAGTTCAAAGAAAAGATATTTCTTTTTTGTTGTTTTCTCATAGCACAGGAATTGCTGAATTTTCATGAAAGCATAATATTGCAAAGCCTTATCTCCTCTTTTTTAGAAAAGAATATTCTTTCAGAAGTTATTCTTTTGGTCCTTACATTAATATTTTCATTTCTACTAGAATTACAACAGGGCAGAGCTGTTGTCAAAAGAGTCTAATGTATTAAAATTGTATTCAGGATTCAATATTTTACTGTTCCTGTTTTCAAACTCCAACAACATCTGTACCCAGCACCCTACTGGTAAATATATTTTCTTTGATCATTGCAACATTACTGATTTGAGTGATAAATATTACATCAACAGATACTTTTGCTTTTGTTTGCTCAGTATGAGGTTTTCAAAAAAGAGACAGTTTCTTTAAGGCCAAACAAATTTTTTTTGTACTCTGTATTTTGCTTTTTATTTTGGGCTATGTTTTCATCACTAAAATGGGTTTTACAGCCACAGTAGCAGGAACAGATGGAATTGGAACCCGCTACATTTTTCTGAAAGGGAACACATCTGGAGCATAAATGATTTTGGCTTACCAAAAGTAGAAGGAATAATACCTAGTGCCATGATTGTGTATTATAGTAATACAGCTTTTAATACCATTTATTCCCCTTTTGTTCAGGTGGAAGCTGTTACTCAGGACTTTGTGGGGAGATACAGGTGGTATGCAGTCAAGATTTTCCCTATAGCAAAAAATTGACTTACATTATGTATAGGTCCTCTTCTTTCAATAAAGGATAGAAGTAAAAATGTATATTCCAAAGAAGGTTCCAGTTAATATTTGGGGCCCACACCTCAGGAGATCCACATTTCTGGCCCATTTTAGGAATATTTAAATTATTACAGTAGTGCCTGCTAACCTCAGTCGTGATCTGGATCCTTTCAATGGAAATATAAAATTAAAAATAATTAAAAAAAATAAATTTAACACACCCCCCCAACAATTCATGATAAAAAGGTTGATAATCTAAGCATAAGACAGACATCAGAAAAGTGTAGATTTGGCATTTTGAAAAATAGGTTGCTTCTCTATGGCAGATAGGATGGAAGGAAAAGCATGGTGGCTTCTGTAGGGCAACAGAGCTCTCTGGGACTCATTTCAAAAGGACTCTTTCTCTATTTTTTACACACAGTACCAGCTTTGATATTTGAAGGGTAGGAGCTCCTGTTCCACTCATCCTCTGATCCACAGGGTGTTGCAGGTATCTCCATCCATCTGCTCTTGCCTTTCCCTGCTGCGTGTGTTTGTGTACTTTTTAAGCCTCCATCATTCCTTCCCTTCCGTAGTTAGTGTGCTATGGTCTGTCATTGACACTTCTCCCTGAGCTCTTGCAGGCAGATCATTAAAACCTTTTTTTTTCCATAACAATCAAAATATTTTCTGGAAAAAGTGCTCAAAATATGTTTCAGGACAGCCAGGACTACCCAAATGAAAAACAAAGGGAAAAAAAAAAAAATCACTGCAGTTGTTCTAAGCTTCAAAAAGAGGATTGATATAAAAATGTGGAAGTTTGTTAAAAAGAAGCTAAAAAAGATAGGTAAGACAATTAAAACTTACCGGTTACACAGAGACTTTTGAGGGACACTGCATGGAAAGCACAGTGCCCATGTGCACCACCTATTGTGAAGGACTTGAAAAAAAGTAGGAATGGCTAAGCAGCAAAGTTAAAAGAAATGTTTTTAGAATTAAGTAGTTATTCATAAAAAACCTGAAAGTTGCATCCAAATGAAGAAATAGAAAGGATCATAAGCTCTGGAAGACTAAACAGGGGTAAGTAAGTGGTCAACCCTCTCCATGGAGGAAGGTCAGCAGTGAGGTTCACACAGGGTGCTGTTCTTGGACCTGCTAGTTAACATATTCATAAATGACCTAGAAAAGAGGATGTGTTGTGACAAAGTTTGCTGATGATATAGAGTTATTCAAGGTAAAAGGGATGATGTCCATTGTGACAAATTGCAGAAGGTCCTTACAAGATTCAGTGATTGGGTAAGAAAGTGGTAGATGAAATTAAATGTAGATAAATGTAAAACAATATATGTGTGGTGTGAATAAACAATTGTAGCTTCACCTAGAAAACAATAAACTCTGAACTCACTCCAGACACTGGGGAATGAAACCTTGGTGCTGAGATAAATAATTCCTTGAATACTTCCATTCAACATCAGTAAAAACAAACAGAAAAGACTCACAGAGAAAGGAATAGAGACCAAAAGAGAAAGTAATTACATAAAACCATGGTTTGCCCCACATTGAACACTGTGTGTCTGTTAAGGTTCATTCATGTCAAAAAATTATATATTCAAATTGGAAAAGGTTCAGAGAAAGGCAGCAAAGATGATCAGTTTTCCTGGTCATGCAAGCAATGCCTGAGTGATCTGGCACTCTTCGTCATGAAAAGGACATGATTCAGGGAACTCCACTGAGGTCTACAATATCATGAATGGCACGGAGATCATGTATAAGGATCATCTGTTTGCTCTGTCCTGCAGCACAACAACTTGGGCCCTTGAAATTAAGCCAGTGAGATACAGATTATTTATACAGTTCACAAAGTTCAAGAAAGGGAATTCTCAAAAGTGATTCCCAGATGATATTTCAGAGCAACATATGAACACTTATGCTGCTTTATGGAGCATCAAGAACCCCAGGGAATTTCTTGAGGCTAAGACTCATCATCCAGGTTGCTCCAAATGTGTTGGGGTCCAGTGGTAATATGAACTGAAACAAAATTCTTGTAGCTGTCTGAAATTTTGGACTAGCAGTCCGTTTGCTTTTTTCTGTGTTGTGTGTCCGTGTCGTGTGTGTCCCCCCCAATTTTACGTTTTCCTGTGCCGTTCTTCAGGGAAAACCGATTATTCCTATTCATTCTGCATACCTGTCTTTATCCATATATCAAACCTGCTTCAAAATCTTTGGGTGTTGGTTTTTTGGTGTTTGGGGTTTTTTTTATAACTCTTTCTTTTCCCCTCCAATTTTTTGAGGAAAGGGCTGCCCATGCAGTTTTTTCAGCATTGTACAGAGATGGATTGTCACATCTGTGCCCCATTAAAGAAAAGCTGTACATCAGAAAGCGAAAATTGTATTGGCTTTTTGCTGTCATATTACTTTGCAATTTCAGGTCTTATTGGCCAATTTCTGTCTCCAGTAAGTCATTTTTAGCCCTACGACTCCGGATTTTCCTTTTCACAGAAACATAGAATCATAGTTGTGTTCTGTTATTATTTTCTTCCCCTTCTGCATTTATTAGCTTGCATTTCCCCATGACATTTCATTTTGAGGTTTTCTGGTTATATGTCTAACCTTTCTAGGCCATTTGCCCTCACTGCTGTTGGCAACAACTTCACACTGCATACAATTCATACGTATCATAATTTTCCTTTTGCTTACTTCTCATGTATATGAAAAGTCCAAACAATTTTCTTCTTATTTTGCTACCTCAGAAATATTAAGAATGTAATCTATAATCTTCCAATCTTTGCTCAGGGTTTCAGGTGACTTACTGGCCACCTGAGCTCCAGAGAGTCTGACTATTACAGATAGTTGGGTGCCTGAAGATGCAGGTGGAAGCCTAGGAGGCTCTGCCAAAGTTCCTAAATCTGAAGTACTAATTACCTAACTAATCTCACTGTAAAAAGCTTACTAATAAGAAAGAATGGTGAATTTGGGCTCAACAGTTCTTGCAGGGATTGCTGCAAGAAGAAATCTCCAAGTGGTATGAGGGAATTAGGGGATTTGATACAAGCGGATCAGGGAAGGTTCTCCTGCTTCTCCTTGCCATGTTCTGCCTTGTCCTGTCTTGCTTTTTTTCTTTTTCTTTTTTTTTTCTTATTCCCTGAAAACTTATCTTATGTAAGTCCTTTATGTGACTTGGGGAAAAATCAACTGTTATATTTTAGCGATTAGTTCAGGGAATCAGAGGTAAATTTTGCTAATGATTATTGAAACCAAAAACTAGACCTTGAAGCCAAACAGGCAAAGGACAGATTTTACAAGGTGGCAGTTCTCTGTGTTTGCTTTACTCCTGAGTCCTGCTGTGGGAGACATGGGCAGAGCTGCAGGCAAAGTAGCTGAAACAAAATGCAGTGCTTTCAAATTCTGTACCGACTTGATTTTTGCTTTGCAGTGACATTTCAGATGTGCCAGCATTGTGATCCTTCTATGTTTAGAGCAGAGAAATAAGACCTTTACATTATCTCCAGAGAGAAATGTTTTTTTTATCAGCCAAACCCACTACTTAAGGCTGCTTTGGGACTCTAGTTAAAGAGGGTTGGGTTAATTGATTAATTAATTAATTATTTTTTAAACGGAGGGCTAGATATACAAAATGCAGTAGATGAGGTATTAACAATCCATTTTTTCTGATATTTCATGACTAAAAGACTAGTCTAGGCTGTGGAAAACCTCACATCTGTTTCTACCTCTGTATGTAGAGATCTGAGAAATCTTTGTCCCCAGCATCCCAGAAGATGGGTCTGGAGGAGAAGGCTCATGTTCAAAAAAAGAGAAAGGTGAAAAATTTCAGCCTCTGGCTGATGCAATTATTTGCAAAAGAGAAAGAGTGAGAATCCAGGCATTCCTCTCACTAGCTAAGAGCCTTGATGTCTGACCTGGTGAATTATCTTGATTGTTGACTCTGGTAATTTCACATATTCCATGTAAACTGTAAATGATCCAAAAGGGGGGGGATTAAGACAAAGCATTATTAAAAGGTTTAGAGTGATGAGAAATTTGGGCAGCTGTGGAGGTGTGCGCACAGATACCTCAGCCAGATGTGGGAACCGTGGTTAAGCCTTTCCCACTCTGAATAATGCTCAGACCATTGGGATTTTACACAGAAAGAGATGCCTTCTGTCCCCTTTTCTCCCCCTTCCCTCCAAGTGCCAAAAATACAAAGGTGTTTTAAAAATATTTATTGACATGGATTTTTTTTCCTAAAGTTCAGTTTGATTTGAAGCTGTTTTCCCATGAATTTTTTCATTTGACTGCTAAATGGAAATGAAAAATTCAGACAGCCCAGTGCTTAACTGCCACTTAAATCAAAGAAAGTTAACTGCCTCAGCACTTACAAACTATCCTTGTGAGAGACGATTTTGCATGTCTAGATGCCTAAATACCTCTAAAAATGTGGACCTTATTGCTTGTGTAGTATATTTCATAGATATTAGCGTTGCAGCTAATTGCTCTTATTATTTGCAATAGTAAGGCGTGTGCATCTTTAGCAAAGTACCCCCTTTTCATTAAGGTTAATTAGTTGATAAAATTAAATAGCAAAGACTTAAAATAAAAAATGGAAAGTAGTTTATGCAGCCTGTCATAAGGAATATCTTTCTCCCTTAACTGTTCAGGCTTCATCCTTTTCTTTAAGACTACAACTTCAAGTTTTAGCATAGAACTGAGATCAATCCCACATGGGAGTTAAATATCAAGTAAAAAAAAAAAAATGTACAAGACAGCAAAACAGCTACAAAGAGAAAGAAAATGTAAAGAATGCAAAAAAAATAAAAAAGTATGAACTCTTTTTTTCAGGTCATTGACACGCGGAATTATGCAAAGGATTCATTTTGCTTCTTATCACTGGGGGCTCTTTCCTAGCACAAAAGAGAAATTGCTTAACAGCCAACACGCCAGGCGCTACAACAGTGACTCATGATTGAGCTTATGGGTGACTAACGTAATGCGACATACCGTAAGCTGCCTATGAATGCAGATTTTGAATGCCAGTGGCTGGTCTGAGCTGGTGGCTGAATTCTGCTCGAGAAATTTGGAATAAGTAAAATGGAAAGAAAAGGTGGCAGTCCAGAGGAATCATGGGCAATATAAGAAGGTATAAGAGGACAAGCAGTGACAAATTGCTACAGGGCTTTGGCTCTGCACTGCACAGGTTAGCAACTGATGAACACCACTCAGTGGGTAGGTTTGTGTTATTCTAAATCCACAGCACTTCAGTGTCAGGCTTCTTCTCCTTCCAGTACCTCTCTCCCATGTACATGTGTTAGCCACTTCACTGACACTATATTTAGAAATCACAGAATCATAGAATAGTTTGGGTTAGAAAGGACCTTTAAAGGTCATCTAGTCCACTCCCCCTCCCCGCCCCCCCACAATGAGCAGGGAAATCTTCAACTACATCAGGTTACTCAGAGCCTCGTCCAACCTCACCTTGAATGTTTCTAGGGATGGGGCATCTACCACCTCTCTGAGTAAGCTGTTCCAGTGCCTCACCACCCTCAACGTAAAAAAAAAATTCTTCCTTATATCTATTCTAAATCTATCCTCTTTTAGTTTAAAACCATTACCCCTTGTCCCATCGCAATAAACCCTGCTAAAAAGTTTGTCCTTGTCTTTCTTATAAGTCCTCTTTAAGTTTTGAAAGACAAATCATGCAATGAGTTACTTCAACTCACTGATATGATGAAAAAATAATCAACCAAAAATAGGTTTTGTGTTTGAGCATCAAGATCAACTGACTTACCTTGCAGCTGAACAGCTATTAAATCCCACACAACCTGCAGCTGGGGGTAGAAGAAGAGAGCAAGTTTGTGCTTTTTGATGAAACTTAAAGTTACACTGAGTTATATGGAACGTACCCAGCACTGCCAGGTTCCATTCTGTTCTGGTTGGGTTGAGAGCTCTCACTGTTTGGGTCTGAGAATATGCTGAGACAATGTTAGCTATAGCTCTCAAACACACCAGGTACAACATTGCTGGTCCTCTATGTAGCTTTTTGTGGAAGTGTGGTTGTGTGCTTCCCAACTTTCATGAAGTATTACACAGCATTAGACCTCACAGCTGCCCTATGTAAAACCCTGAAGATTAGGTTTTACTCAGCCACAAAAACAGACTCCACGTTTTTTATTAACTGGAAGAAAAGTAGATAAAATTCTGGAAATATTAATTCCAAACTATAAATGCAGAGTTCAGTTATGTAAATAAGACATACCTAGCGTCTTACCTATAAATCAGTTGTTCCTGTTAAACAGACCCCTGTTCTGTTCCCATTGTGCTTGTGGATTATGGTGTAATGGGTAATGGCATACTTTGAATGGCAATATTTTAGTTGCTTGGAATAAGGAAAAGAGGAAGGAGGAACCAGGACCCTATTGTAACCCAAGTCTCTGGTCCCATGGTGAAGGAAAGGAAAGGCAATTCAACTGCAACACAGGGAAATGGAGGGTGGCATTTTCTGGACAAGCTTAGGACATTTTTGAATATTTTTTACAGGTCCTCCTTTCAATGCAGATTATTGGAAACATTGAGATAGGACCTTGGAATTCCAGTAAGAGTTTGGTACAACAAATTAACAAGAATTAAAGGACTGAGGATGGAAGAGAGTCCCATGCAATGTGATGCAATGCTACAGGCTTGGGGAAGAGTTGTTGGAAAGCTGCCTGAGAGAAAAGGACCTGGGGGTGTTGGTTGACAACTGGCTGAACATGAGCCAGCAGTGTGCTGGCAACACAGCTGGTGAAGGGTCTGGAGCACAAGTCTGATGAGGATTGGCTGAGGGAACTGGAGTTGTTCAGCCTGGAGAAAAGGAGGCTGAGGAGAGACCTTATTGCTCTCTACAAATACCTGAAAGGAGGTTGTAGCCAGGTGGTTGTTGGTCTCATCTCCCAAGTAACAAGCTATAGAACAAGAGGAAATGGCCTCAAGTTGTGCTAAGGGATCTTTATATTTGATATTAGGAAAAATGTCTTCACTGAAAGGGTTGTCAAGCACTGGAGCAGGCTGCCCAGGGAAGCAATTGAGTCATCATCTGGAGGTATTTGAAAGATATGTGGATGTGGTGCTTAGGGACGTGGTTTAGTGGTGGACTTGGCAGTGCTCAGTTAACAGTTGGACTTGATGATCTTAAAGGTCTTTTCCAGTCAAAACAATTCTATGATTCTATAAGTTCATTAACTCACTCTCACTCCACCTGTTGGTTTTAACCATCATGCTCCAGGAATCAACGTATTTGAGATCTTCATGCATCCCAGTCAGGGTTGTGAAACAAAGTCCATAGCATCAGAAGTTATAAATGTAAGAGCTAATACATTTAGCTCTCAATGGATCTCTCATTAACTTCATAAATAAATAACATCATAAGCTTAGCACCCAGAGTTAACTGTGACCTTAAGAACTCTTATAGTGTAGTATTTTTTAATTCCATAATACATCTCCTCATACTTGTCTCATCTTTGCATGGTCCTTGTTTTCTGGTTAGAACTGTTTTTTTGTAAAATCTGAAGCACTATAAAAAATGTCTTTCTATGAAGAACCCTGTGCCCATTTTGTTCCATCATGTTTTATTTAAGCATATTAACACAATAGTTTAATTCCTGTTCTTGTCAATGACTGTCTGCAATGCCTGTAATTTTTAAAACCAGAACTATTACAAACAAGCTACCTCCTTGTACTGGTTCGACACTAACAATAGCTACTAACAGCAACTGCTTTAAAAATTGAGTGTACATGACAAAGGAAATTTGAGAGCTTCTACTTTATTTTTCTTTTTCTTTGTTGTGTTTTAAAGAAAATGAAATGGAGAATGTGAGAATCAAGTGTGTGTAAATAAAAAAAAAAAAAGGAGGCGGTTGCCACATTTTATTTGCTATTACTTGTTCAGAGACAGTTTCTAACTCGAAAGAAGAGGAATTATGTTAATTCCTTTTAACTTTTTTGCTCAAGGAGATTGACTCACCTGAGTCTTAACAACATAAGCTTGCTTAACTCAATGTTTATTAACAGTCTACTTCTTCCTTATAATTAATCCCCAGGCCTTGCTTCTTTGTGGGACCCAGAGATTTAGCAATGACGTAAATCTTATGTATGTGCATTGAGGTCAGTGGAACTACACAGTGGTATAAGAATTACCAGTCTATACGATTTTCACAGGAGATGCAAAATTAGCCCCAGTTCCCCACCCAAATGTTAATACAAGATATTGATGTAGAATATTATCCCAATTGTAGGAAAGATGAATATTATGACATCTCAAACAAATATATGAAGTGGACTACAGAGCAATTTCTGCTTTGTAAAATAAGACCTGGGAAAAAGCTCAGCTTGGCAATGTGGGTGAGGAACATGGTGCATTAAGTAGTAAATCATTGGAAACAGAAGGAGAAATAAGAGAATTGAGAGATGGACAGTCTGTGGCTTTCATATACATTGGAAGGAGCGAAGGAGCTCTACTTATGTTTATGCTGGTAGATAATACAGAATTAACATATTCCTGGCAGATAATAACTGAATCAATCTCTGATGGGATGATATACCCACCTGGGGATTGGTATTGTTCAATGCTAGTGTGAAAGAATTTCTCTTCTGTCTATTTTGGATGGTGGAGGATGAGAATTAATTGCAAATATCTCTTTAATATCTTTATAAGTGGATTGTACCTTACTAAACTGGGAAAAAGATTAAGGGTTTGGGGTTTTTTTGTGCAGTTTCATCTGACATGCATTAATTGGGCAACATAGTAGAATTAGTAAACTGTGGTCTGCTAGATTCAGTTTTCTTATTATGGTTTATAGCAGATTTTATTACATCAATAAAAACTGAAAATAAAGCGCTTTTTTTTTCTTTTTTTCCTGAAAGCCATGCAAAACAATGACAATCTTGATTTGACAAAAGGCAGAGAAACAAAAGCAAGCTTGAACTATTTACATGATTTCTTTTAGGAAGATGAGAGACAGTAAGAATTGGTGTTAATTTCAGGGGTTTCCTTTCTCAAATTCCCATATCACTAACCACTCACATTTGTTCTCATAAAATGTGTCTGTGATACCCTGTACATAACAATACAGAAGCATTTCCTTTGTTATACTTCATGATATATCCACATCTTAGGTTCTCTGCCATCTAAATTAGAACATTCATTTAAAATAATGAGCACTGTAGCTACCATAGTTATCCCTTTTACTGTGATAACTCTGTATCTCCAATGTTTTTCAGGTTCTATATTTTTTCCTCCAACTTCTCTATAAATATCCATTACTCAAAGTTGCATTTGAAAGAATTATGACAAAGGGTTATTTGGTTATCTGTCTTTTGACACGATGGCTGTCACTCATATGCACAAAAAATGTCCTAAACTGAGGACTTCAATGACAGTTACAATAAAGTCTTCTGTAATACATGTGTGTAGTCCTACTAGCTTTGTTACCACCGATACTACAATTTGTATTCTGGTAGCTATCAGACCACATAAAATAAATAACTTTGCTTAGAGAAGAAGAAGTTTTGGAAAAAAAATCAGCAATCCTGGACTTACATGCCCACGTTATACAATTTTACTGAGAATGTGGACTTTTATTATTCCTGCCATTAATTAAAAAATTCCAATCAAAACTTATCTTCAACACTGTTTTTGCAACATCAGAAAATACTTCAGTATATTAAATTTGTAAGTTGGCAACTGCATCTGAACTAGACAATGGAACAATTTTCTAAATAGAAAATGTTGGTTCATCCACACTAACATTATTTTTTCTAAAATTTTATTTTAAAATAATTAGTTATGACAAAATAAGTTAAAGCATTTCATTCTTTTAGTCTAAAAATATTATTTTCTTGTGGTATGATTTTTATACTGCTCATGATAAGTAATCATTGGATACTAAAACCAATGACAAATGACCAGTTAGAACAACAATTTACCCATTAGAATACCAATTTTGAAACTAATTACCAATTAGAATAACAACTATTAGCAAAGTAGATATGATATGTCATATCCAATTATGCAAACCATGCATTGACATATTAGTAAAAAAATTCATATTTTTGTATCTTTTATAGATTACAAGATAAGGTAAAATTTGCAATAAGAATCAAACAGAATTACTTTGTTTCTTGATATTTTTCCATAAAATGTATTTTTTAATTATTTGTTACAACTCAAAATATTAATTTTACCAAAAAAAAAAAAAAAAAAGGAAAGGTCAGCAATTCCTCTGAAAGATAAATTTTGAGTTTTGACTAATTGTACTAATTTTGGTACAATTTTCCAGTTGTACCAGTTGACCAAATAGCAAAATAATTTGCCTAATTAATTATAAGAAAGTAAACTATTTCCCATTGGTAGTGGCCAGCATCGAAGGGAAGTAAAGAAGGATGGAGTTCCACAGAAAGTAAACAGGACGTTAATTTCATAGCAAAACCTAAGCTTTGGAGGGATTACTTGAGGAATACTTATTTATTTCTTGTTTATTATTGTAGTACTTGATTATTCTTCCAAAATCTATTGAAAAATACAGCCTTCTTTGGGATGTGCTAAAGCCTTGGCCTCAGCAATGGACTGTAGAAACAATTTCTGCAGCCTAGGATCATGGTGAATAGATACTTTCTCACAATATTATAGTTAGATATCCCCTTATTTTTGTATTGACCGTAGAGAACAAAAACTTTTGTAAATTGTTTATTTCTTATGGTTTTGTTATCTTTCCTCACTTCCTGTCAAGAAAGCTGAAAGATAAACAAAATCCATGAATATATATGGCAAAATTATATGTATATGTATATGTGTTGTGATACAATTTTAATTTCCTGATCACATATTGTGTTCTTCACCAGGCTGGTTCCTTTGTTTGTTTGTTTGAGGGGTTTTTTTGTTGTTTTATTTTGTTTTTTTTAATGAAAAAGTGGGAAAGATTCAGGATTCCTGGGCATAACTCCAAGTTTTTCTGGTAACATGCACCAAGAGGACTGTAGACCTTCTGTTCATCTCATACTGTCTTCTCCTACTAAAATTCCCTCCAGTTAACATTTACCCTCTAAATGTTCTTCCCTGTTCCTTCCTCTGTCCTTTTTCTGTGAGGTTACCCTCAAATCTCTGTTTATTGCCTACCTTCGCATAGGAAAGCTAAACACTCTTTGCTCAATATTGTGGACAAAGAATCCCCCTAACTCCAAAGATTCTAGAGGGTTTAGGGTTAATCCATATTCATGAGCCTTCAAAAAGCCAATCAAGCAACACCAGTCTGGAATGTATATCCTTTATAAATCTGTATCAGACAGGACTGATTTCATAATCCAGTTACAGTGTGCCGAAACCAGACATGAATGACAAGCTACACCTCCAAAGTGATCACAAGAAAATTTTTTGCCATTTTAAACCAAACCATGAGAATTGCATATGTTAGCTTACCTCTAATTCATTTTAATTTCTAATTAATTTCTCTGAGGTTGGAATCCTTATCCAAACTTATCTGCACCCTAGTTTGAACCATGGGCAATTTCTCTTTACAATGAAACAGGAAAAGAAACCCAAATAATATATTTTACTCTTGTATTACTGAAGGAGTAAAAAAACTAAAAAGAGATTTATGTTATTTATCTTAACTGTTTCTTTTAACGGTAGGAGAATGTTGAAAGAGATGAGAAGAGTTGCCCTTATTTTGTACGTAACACTGGGTGTTCTCTTTTCTCATGAAGATCTTTCTACTGTGAAAGAACAGAATATATGTTGATCATCTGGATAAGACAGAGTGACGGTAGTGAGGGGTTCACAGTGATGGTCATCACAGAAGTGGATAAAATTGGGAAAGGAGAGAGATGGGGCTTGTCTGGCTCCAATATTCTGAATTCAGCCCCAGCAAATGCTGCACCTGTTTCTGTTACTGTAAAATCAATACACTTGCAGGGACGCTTGTATTCTGAGGACTTTTTTTTTAGGGGGGGGGGGGTTGCATTTAAATTTACTGATTGCTGTCTTGTACATTCTGCATTTGTGAAACCAATGGAATTTTTAAGTATGAGAACTGAAATAAATTTGTTGATCAAACTATTCATTCTAGGCTGTTATAGGAATACAAACTACAGAACTTTGGCTTTCACATAGAACTGGAACAAATCTGTTTTATTTTTTAACAGTCCACAAGGGAGTGGCTTAGATGCTCAGAACTACATGTTGTGCTTTATCTTGCCCTAGTAATGTAATCTCAGCCTTGTAATGAAGAGAAGGAATGCGCCAGACAGATGTATGTCCTGGTGGACATCATGAGGCCAGCGCCTCCTTCGTTCCCAGATGGCAGTGGTGTGTAGCCAGGTGACCCAAAGATCATATGCACAGACCAGAGTGACCTGACAAGGACCTATTCTGACAGATGTGAGCTAGCTCTTTGCCGCATGAGTCATTATTGGGATGTGAAGTGATGAAGATTTCTTCGGCAGCATGTTGAAAACCTTGAGTTTTCCCCTTTTTATCTGTGCATTCAATTCCTGGGGCCAGGTACCTCCTATTTTACCCTTGAAAGCGTACTGTTCTGCATAACCTACTGGGGCACACACAGCAAGGACTGATTTCATACAAGGTGAGCTTTAGTCAAACTCTTACACATATGGGGTTTTACAACTATAATTGCTATATTTCATGAATACTCTAGTTTAAGAATGCTCTAGAAAGTAAATGAAGACTTTCTTGTCAGTATCTGCAGGAGAATTAGGAATTGTTTCATTGAAATAGGTGTTTTGTCTCCCTCAACATAAATAAAATTGCAAGTTGCTAATATACAGTAAGCGTTCTTAGAGTGCAGTGTGATATGAGTGTTTACCCTACATGTGTAGTAGCTGTGAGCTCAGCATCCCCTAGAATAGGCATAATTTCAAGTCCTACACTTCTATTAAACCCTACTAATAGGCTTCATATGCAGTAGTAGCTGTCTTCAGCTCAGGTGGATTTCCAGATGACTTGTCAACAAAGTCCCTTGCCAGAGGTGTTCAGAGAAACCAGGGAGACAGAGAAAGCCCTTGCATGAGTGAGGAAATGGTTAAAAGGACAATGAAGATGGGAGCAGATGATTGCATGACCGAAAGAAGTTATGCAGGGATACTACTATTCAACAAATTAGTGAGTGTTTTGGAAAACGGTGAAAAGTGAGGTTGCAAAGGTTGCTAGCAATCCTAAATTATTCAGGGCCAACGGTTAAGTGTTGCAAGAGTAATGATATGGTAGATAAATTTCAATATAGGTATAAATTAATCAACCAATGAAAAAAAATCCTAGTTTTGTACCCATGGTAATGGACTACATACTGGAGATTATCATTCAGGAGTGAGATCTTGGAGGTATAATAGACAAGTATTTCTATGCAAATATTAGCTGTTAACTGTCAAATTAAAAGATAGGAAAGGAACAGGGAACAAGACAAATGTGGAAATCCACGATACATTTGTGTATGAAAACAGCATGTAAAGTTATTCCTCCTTTCCCCCTCTTCATTTTCAAGAAGGATAAATGAAAAATTATTTGCCAAGGATTTGGCAGAGTTCAAAAAGGTTTTAAGAAAGGGTTTCCTACTCAAATTATCAAAGGAGTAAAACAACTTCTGTAGGAGGGATGGCCTAATGCACATGACCTTTTCAGCCTGGGAAAGTTATGTGTGAGCGAGAGTATGACAGAGGTCTACAAAATCAAGGAGAGGTAACAGGAAAATGACTGCTCATTGTTTCTTCCACTATAAGAACTTGGGACATCAAATAAGGTAGCAAGTGGCAGATTTAAAATTGATGAAAGTAGGTAATTCTTTCTATAGCTTGGAATCAAGCTGTGGAAATCCTTACTGCAGCATTTGGTGAAGCTTGCAAGACTGAAAAACTATGGCATAAAATTTTGAAAGAAAAATTCTCAGAAATACAGAAAAAGAGAGAGACAAATGTGGAGGAAATATCTGTGGTGAGGATTCTAAGAAGCAAACAGATCATGTGATTATCCTCAGACTTCATAGAATCATAGAATGGTTTGGATTGGAAGCGACCTCAAAGCCCAACTAGTTCCAACCCCCCTGCCATGGGCAGGGACACCCTCCACTAGAGTGGGTTGCCCAAAGCCCCATCCAACCTGGCCTTGAACACTTGCAGGGAAGGGGCATCTACAACCTCTCTGGGCAGCCTGTTCCAGTGTCTCACCACTCTAATGATAAAAAGTTTCTTCTAATATCTCATCTAAATCTACTCTCTTTCAGTTTAAACCCATTACCCCTTGTCCTATCACTCCATGCACTTGTGAACAGTACCTCTCCAGCTTTCCTTTTGACCCCCTTTAGGTACTGGAAGGTTGCAAGAAGGTCTTCCTGGAGCCTTCTCTTCTCCAGGATGAATAAGCCCAACACTCTCAGCTTGTCTTTATAGGAGGGGTGCTCCAGCCCTCTGATCAGCTTTGTGGACCCCTCTGCACTCGCTCCAACAAGTCCATGTCCTTCTTGTCCTGGGGACCCCAGAGCTGGACAAAGTACTCAAGGTGGGGTCTCACCAGGGCAGAGTAGAGGGGTAGAATACCCTCCCTTGATTTGCTGGTCACACTGCTTTTGATGCAGCCCAGGACACGTTTGGCTTTCTGGGCTGCAGGCACACATTGCTGGCTCATGTTGAGCTTATTGTCCCCCAACACCCCCAAGTTCTTCTCCTCAGGGCTGCTCTTAGTCCGTTCTCTGCCCAGCCTGTAGTTGTGCTTGGGATTGCCCTAACCCCTGTGCAGGATCTTGCAGTTGGCCTTGCTGAACTTCATGCGGTTTGCACAGGCCCACCTCTCAAACCTGTCAAAGTCCCTCTGGATGGCATCCCTTCCCTCCAGCGTGTTGACTGCACCACACAACTTGGTGTCATCAGCACACTTGCTGAGGGTGCACTCCATCCTGCTGTCTATGTTGCTGACAAAGATGTTAAACAGTGCTGGTCCAAACACCGACCCCTAAGGAACACCACTCGTCTCTGTTCTCCACATGGACATCAAGCTGTTGACCACAACTCTCTGAGTGCGACTGTCCAGCCAATTCCTTATCCACCAAACGTCCATCCATCAAATCCATGTCCCTCCAATTTAGAGACAAGGATGGTGTGCAGGACAGTGTCAAATGCTTTGCACAAGTCCAGGTAGATGATGTCAGTTGCTCTTCTCTTGTCTACCAATGCTGTAACCCTGTTGTAGAAGGCCACCAAATTTGTCAGGCACAATTTGCCCTTAGTGAAGCCATGTTGGCTGTCACCCATCACCTCCTTATTTTCCATATGCCTGAGCATAGTTTCCAGGAGGATCTGCTGCATGACCTTGCCAGGCACAGAGGTGAGATGGTCTGGCCTGTAGTTCCCTAGGTCTTCCTTTTTTCCCTTATTGAAAGTGGGGGTTATATTTCCTTTTTTCCAGTCAGTGGAAACTTCACCAGACTGCCAAGACTTCTCAGCTATGATGGAGAGTAGCTTAGCCACTTCATCCATCAGTTCCCTCAGGAACCACAGATGCATCTCATCAGGTCCCATGGACTCGTGCACCTTCAGGTTCCTTCGATAGTCTCGAACCTGATCTTCTCCTGCAGTGGTTGGTTCTTCATTCTCCCAGTCCCTGTCTTTGTCTTCTGAGTCTTGGGCAGTGTGGCTAGAGCACTTGTTGGCAAAGACTGAGGCAAAAAAAGTTGTTGAGTAGCTCAGCCTTTTCCATATCTCAGGTAATCAGGTCTCCCATTTCTCTGTGACTTGTGAGAATTTTGGTTTTGAAGAACACTGTATTTGTAATGTGGCTACATAAGCTGCTAAACTTTGGCGCCCTCTGATAACCATTAACTGTTAACCATTAACTTCAAGTTCCACTTGGAACGATGAATTAGCCCCAAATGAAATATTAGTTAGAGTGTAGCTTCTACACGTTCTTTGGTTCCTCATTAAACCATTCCATTAAGCTACACAGAGTGGGTTGAAATCTACCAGTTGTAATTATTTTCTATTAATCCACTTATTTTGCTCATGTATAGTTGAGTAAAATCTCCTCACTTTCTCCTCAGTTCTCATTAGTGAGTCTTTGCATGCAACTGCCGTACGAAATATGCACTGTAGCAGAAATCTTTAGGCATATCTCTCTGATAAACTACTACAGCAACAAATTGCTGCTTAGAGAAGAGACTATGTTGTTGGGGGGAATAAAATCCTAATAAATGTGTAGCATGAAGGTGCCAATGAAATTATTGAATTAAATACCTCTGAGAGAAAACACTTTATCAAATAAATGTCTGAGCCAATTCTTATACACTGGACCACAGTTACAATGGAACTCACAGAAACACACTAAAGAGAAAAATATGAACAATGTTTTGTATGTATAACAAAGACAGCAGAAGCAATATGAAACTGGTCCTAAATTTAACTGAGTGAAATGAGGTCAAGATAAATGGTAGAAGGTCCAGTTATGAGATCTTGATTGGAGGGTTCTGATTTGCCATGTAAAAAAGTGTCAATGCAAACCATCCTTATCAGAGAGTACAAAAAATTTGGTGCTGTCTTCAACTGAGAAATAATACACTGTCATGTTCTAGACACCAAGTCCATTGGAGCTGTCATTCATATCAGGCAGTATCTGCCCCAGCATCTTCTCTCACACAGCAGTCAATATCATATGGTTTTGAGTAAATTAGAAATTATTTCATAATAGATTTACTGTCCCACAGGTGAAATACCTTTCACTCCCTATCACCAAAATCATGACAGAGTTATTAATGTTAATTTGTCACCCTAGTTAATCTTACTGTTCTTGTTTGGCATTTTCAATACATATGTGTGCATTATAAAAAAGGTTTCTTGGGCCTTTGCTGCACTCCAAATACTCCTTTTGTGAGTATAGACTATGAACACAAGGTGATGTTCAGGCGCAACCATGAGATCAACTGAGTAGCACACCAGCAGAGAAACTCTGGATCCATACAATCTCTGAGTGAAGACCCCAGCATGCACCTACCGGCACTAAGGACAGGTCAGGCATGGTGTGACCAGCCCTGCAGTGGTGGTGTAACCCATCTTTCCTTGTAGTACTGTCATGGCACCAGTACTAGGCAGAGATACCAGCTGTGGAGCACTTCCCAGTTGTGTTGGTCTTGACCCAAACTACTGTAAGGGGAAACGAAATCTGTGGGCAGGAGGAGAGCCCTTTGGATGTGTGGACACTTGCAGCTAGATGTCCTAGATCAATCAGTGCATCGACAACAGCCTGGCTTAGATGGGACTGTGAGCCTCATAGAAAACCATTTGCTCACTCCCACTCTGTTCCTTGCTTGTTAGCCAATTAACCATCTGTGTAATAGGACCTAAAGCTGCAGCAGCGGTAATGACCTGGACCTTGAATCATTACACATTTTGGCTGTTTGCTCGGCCATAGGTTTGATTTTTCTTGACTTCTGAATGCTGACTGTTACAGACTGACCAGTATAAACTATTTTATAATTGAGAAAAGTGACCAATATATTCCAGTTTATATGAAAAATGATCAGTGACTTATTTAATTAAATATTAAAAAATAGCTTTTTTTTTTTTTTTTGTAAGTACAGATAAAATTTCTATCCAGGAGAACACAAAATATTTCCTGTTATGCAATATTTTACTAGAATTCCATCAGTTTCATGGAATTTCCCCTTAATTTACTGTTATCTGAAATTACTAATTTGAATATTATGAATAAAATTTTTGAGGTAATTCTAATATCATAGGGGAAAGAGGTGAATACTGGCTGACCTATCTTCTTTGCTGTACTGTAAAAAACCTTTATGTCTCATAGATAGATATAAATAACAGGATGGCAGGCTGGCTGGCTAGATTTATAGTAGAGGGCTTAGAAAATTTCTTTAGATTCATTGTAGATACACTTAGGTTGGAAGTCATAGCTGTACAACAGAGTTAGTTGTCTAGATTCCCAGTATAGTCCATGGAGGATCTTTAACATACTTTTTATCTCATGGTAAAATTGATATTCAAGTGAGCCATTCAATTTGTGAATGTTTCTTTGAATGCAAAGGGAGGTGGGACTGACTGATTCACATTTGGTTGTCTACACTGCACGAATCTCACATTTAGGTGATAGGGACCTCCCCTGCAAGTTCCCTCTTCTTCAGATGCTGAACAGAACATACCTATTAAGTAAAGAGTACATCATATTTTGTAACTGTTACCTTCATCATCCAGGACAAGGGGTTTTTTTACTATTATTTTATTATTTTGAGATCAGTAGACCACTGCTCCCAAGTTTAACATGAACCACAATGTACTGTTCCATGTACTGTACTGAGGTCTTCTAAGGACCCATCAAGATCCTAGCTGGTGTGAGGAAGGCCACTGCATTACAACATTGATGCTATACGGATGATCCAGGAAACCAAGAAGGTCCTAAGCATGTCTGTATAATCTATCAAGATCTTGCAAGAGTTCAACAATCTGGAAATCACTGCTTCAAAACAGCAGAAATTTCTATTAAAACCCCAGATTTGCTTTTCTCTTCAAAGGTATTGTTTTCCTTTGTACTCTGTATGATATTACTGTCTTGTTTAGTTTTTAATAGAAACTGTGTCCTGGGCTGTATCAAAAGAAGTGTGAGCAGCAGGTCAAGGGAGGTGATTTTACCCCTCTACTCTGCTCTTGTGAGACTCCACCTGGAGTACTGCATCGAGCTCTGGGGGCCCAGTAAAACAAAAACATGGACCTGTCAGANAGTGTGTGCTAATAGTTTCTTGGACTGTAAATTGTTTTAAAAGCTGCATTAATCCTGAAGTAACTGTACATTCATCTTACCTTCTCAGATGCAGCTTCAGTACACTATAATTTAACCTTCCTAGATAAAGGATATTGAAGGAGCTCCCAGAATAGAAGTGCTTTATTACTATAAGATTCTAGGAAGATCAAGTACATACTCTGGCAAAGAATATTTACTCATTCTCCATGTAATCTGTCAACATATAGCCCCAAACTTTCCTTTTTTAAATGCTTTTTTTCCCCTTTATGCAGAAGACTAGTACTAGTTTAGATGTAAACTAAGCACGATGAATAAAAGGTGACATTTAAGCAGTATATATAGCCATGAAACAGCACTTCCATTTTAAATTCCACGGCTGAGATGACACTGACTTAGAGGAGTCACTGTTTATATAAACAAGCAAATCTCCATGGACCCCTTTTTCTCCCTCCCTCCCCCAAAGATTTCACTTGCAAACAATTTTTATCCCTGGATATTTCATTTGATATTCAGCCGGATGTCACTCCTGTCACTGCACAATAAAAAAAAAAAAA
>VXBL01005246.1:58603-73802 GCA_013400195.1 Aramus guarauna
AAAAAAAAAGGCAGCAGTTACAAATACAAAGAACACTGCCCTCTTTTTTTATAACCCCACTCTCTCAAGCCAAGCATCCTGAGCTTCCAGGGCTGCTGTTCAGAGGGAGGCGATCAGAGCTGTAATCATGTAAGACAGGAGCCATGGTAGGGCAGACAGATTTGAGTGGATTCACAGATTTCATTTTTATATATGAAAGGAAAGGTAATTTTCTGGTGGTTTTCTCAAGGAAAAAGAAAAGATTATGAGGAGTATATATTCTTCCAGAAATATGCGGGCCAGCTTTTTTTAGTGAAGACATATATAGGCCAGTGCAGGACCTTGATAGTCAGACATATTCTATTCTATTCTATTCTATTCTATTCTATTCTATTCTATTCTATTCTATTCTATTCTATTCTATTCTGCTCTGTTTTATTCTATTCTAAACATCATTGTGCTTCCATAGATTTCACTCCATTGATACTCTTTTTGGGAAGTACAGCCCAAAAGCAGTCCCTGGTGCGCAGACCCCCTCTCCCGGCAGCCCAGGCAAATGTGCTGTGCAATGCAGATGTGTGGGATGGAGGGTGTTCCCTCTCTCCTCCATTCACAGACCTTTCGTGGAATTTAGTGCCTGCCATTGTGCCAGCCAAGGGCAGGTCAATCGAACCTGCAGCTCTGCTGAGCTACACACTTGCAGCTTGTAGAGACAAGTTATTATTTTCTTGATGGTTACACACTTCAGAAAGAGATCAGTAACATTTGGCCATGTAATTTATCCCATACTAAATCTACACGTGGAGGTCCTAAATCTATCTTCTGCAGTCTTTTGTTTAGTGAAGTTTAGAGGAGCTGACAGACATGGTGGGTCTCTTAGACAATACTTAAAGGGATAATTATAATAGGAGTCACAAACAGCAGTAGTTTGCTGCTTAGCTTCTGTACAGAGAAACACTATGACCTGCCTGAACACCCTAAAATTTATTTTCAGGTGCTCTGTGCCAGGCAGGATCAGTCCTATGGAAGCATAGTTTATTATTACAGACACTTGCATTTAGTGCTCTCATCTCCCACACTAGTTTGTTTGCCTGTGGAAGTCTCCTTGAAGTGCTTGCTGAAATAAAAATACTGTATTCAGCCAGGCTGGGGAACATGGAGACCTCCTGCTGCTCCAAATGATCTACAGGGCTAAAGACAGTGTTTAGCTAAACCCATGGTGATATAGTAACTAGAGCCCTTCAAAACAAAATGATCCAAGGTGAAGCATCCTGCAGAGTGTGTGGAGAGAATAAAGGCTCAGAACCAACCTGCTGAGACAAAAAGACCTAGAGAAGGGTTAATTTCATGTGATGGCTCAGTTTGATTGATAATTTTGGTCCAAATTCTGAAATCTGTAAAAAGTACCAGAATCTGCAAACCTTCATTCACGATGTTCTCCATTTACTAAAGTGGAGAACTATAACAACAACAATAGGTTTCTTCCGTTGATTTCATTGAAATGATGCCGAAATTGTACTGGAATGAATGTACAGATAAGGCCATTGGGACATCATAGAAAGACACAATGCCAATACTAGTCCTGCAAAGGCTACATGGTACAAATAGGGCTGCAGACTCTGTCCCTATATTTATATTCACATGAAAGAGCTGGTTTAATGCCAGAGAAAACTAAGTCACAAATTTTGCTGTTATTCATGAAAAAATTTTTCCATTTAGGCAAATTATAGTAAGACTAGTTACCTGTTGTGTGTTTTATCTAGAAATGGAATTAACATTCATAAAAAAAATGAGTCTGAGCTGTTATTTTACACAAGAAGATCTACTGTACTTTAGCTGACTCCTATGATGGAAATGAATTCTGAATGAAAACTGTGTGTGTAACTCTAAATGCATTCCACATTGGCAGAAGAGTATTAGATATTTACACAATGCCATGATGTGCACTGATTACAGCTAATTTTAGGAATGATGCTTCCTTTGAGACCCTTGGCTGGAACAGGATGTATAAAAAGTAGCTCAGTTGCATACATAGATACAAGATTTAGAAATCTTGAATCACAATGCCAGGACACAGCGATTTTGAGGAGAGGAAAGATCAGTAGATCTCAACATGTGTAGCCCAACTAGCTTTTCATGCTTTTGTCATAATACCTATTACATGTAAAATCTGTTCCAGCCCCAAAGCTACAGGTCTGCATGAAAATATCTGGGCTCAGATTCTTAGTAAAAGGCATTTAGCTACTAAGAACGAACATTATTATTAACCCTAAGCAGTAGATTTTGGGAAGGCTAAGTCAAAGGTGCAAAAATACAGGAGCCATATCCATTTTTCACTGTTTTATTCTACTTTGTTCAGTTCTTTAGGCTTCTTTCAACAGCATTGTTCCTGCTTCTGAGGAGGCACTGAAAGAGATGACTAATTTTAGTTTGATGACATCAAACCACAAAGGAAAGTACTGAATTCTTCATCCTTTAGTATTTTTGAACAATGTTAGGTAACTTTCTGAAAAATGTGCTTTAGACACAAGTTGCTGTCTTTACAGGACACAGTATATCATAGTATCATAGAATAACTCAAGTTGGAAAGGACCCATCAGGATCATCGAGTCCAACTCCCTGCTTCTCACAGGACTACCTAGAACTAAATCATATGATGTCATCCAGACACTCCTTGAACTCTGACAGGCTTAGTGCTGTAACAATGTCCCTGGGGAGCCTGTTCTCAGTGAAGAACTTCTTCCTAATATTTGATCTGAACTTCCCCTGACCCAGCTTCATTCCATTTCCTTGTGTCCCATCGCTGGTCACCAGAGAGAGGATGTATAATAATATCTTGTGTGTATAATACATACAAGATCCTACTAGACAGTAGGTCTTTATATTAGGAAAAATAGAAAATGTTCCAAAAATGATGAAAGGCATTGAGGTTCTCTATCCAGATGGACAAAGCTATGGATGTGAAATGAATGTTGTGGATGGCTTTTTTTTTTGAGCGAAAGCTAAAAAAGGATGATCTCAAAGGGTGTGTTTGAACTCCATTTTTTTTGAGGGCTTCTGCTGCTGCCATTCAAAAATACCATGTTCAGAGCATCAAAGCACAGATTTGTTTAGGGAGTGTAAGGTAGAAAAAATATTAAAAATGTGAACAACTTTTTAAATGACACAATTGAAAGTGTATTGGGCTGCTTGAAATATCCCTTGGAACACTCTATATTTGGAAACTGAGTTCTGTGTTCAAATCACACTGAAGGCCATTGTTTTTTGCATTGGGAAGTTTAAAAACAATAAAGCTAATGCAATGCATTGCAAATCCACTGTTTCCTTTCCCTGCCATGTAATTCTTTTCTCCTCCATCATGTGAACACACAATGCTTCGATTGGACTGTTCAATCCAATCAAACCTGCTGGGTGCTTCAGCAGTACCTCTTGCTTCATAAATATTTATGTATTCATGGGTGTTTCAGTTGTCGGACTGGATGTTTTATTATTTTGTTTACCTCCATATTTTGATGTATTTATTGCTTCACTGGTTCCAGTGAATCTAGCAGAGTCCAACAAATATCTGATAAAAGGAGATACTTCTCAGTGTAGTTTGGTCTTTAAATGATGCTGCAAGAACCTGTTATTTATCACTTAGACAGTTACTTCTGCCTATTTAGCTAATGATGGAGCATTTAATTTTCAAAATTTTCATTCTATTGTTTGTACAATACCATGAAGCGCTTAGAGGAAAAGCAGGAGGTCATGTATCTGCATTACCTTTGTATCTTCACTCACCTTGGGCAATCTAAACAAATTTTTATTTCTTTAGAGTTCATTAAAATAAAACCAATTTAAATTATTTATTAGGAGGAAATGGGTTTGGTGATTAGAGTACAGGACAAGAAATCAGTAATACTGTTTTTTATTTCCATTTAGGCATTCGTTAAGTGATGCTCTGAGTGGTACAGTGAGTTCTGCACCTCCTTTTCCCATTTATAAAGACATATTATAATTTCCAATGATTTAATTAATTACTGTTTATAAACACCTTGTGAGTTTCTTGAATGAAAACTTTTATATAAGCTCTTCAAGGCAGTGATTGTCTTGTCCCATGCTGAAAACAACGTTGGGTCTTTTAATAAGAATAATGAATTTGACAGGCAGTGAATGCAAAGCAGTATTTATTAGCTTTCATCTCATATGACTAAACAAACTTTATTCCCAGTTGTGTGACAATGCATATGTATTTTCAAGACATTCTTCCTTAACACAGTGGGATGAATCTCTTGTGTAATTATGACTTTTGCCAGCAAAGATTTGCAGAAGAGAAAACAAATATCCCAATTGACTGGACTTATGAGTCGGTCAATTTTTTGTTCTGCCACAGAACTGAGACAAATCACTTGGACTCAAAAGTTAAAGTGTTTCTGTGATTGGGTTTACAGGGATTTAGAGCTTCAAATGCCTTTGAAAATCTGGGTCTTCATCTCTCTCTGCTCCAGTTGTTCTTGTCAGAGGGGTGATAGCAGCACCTCTGTACGTAGTGGAAACAAACCATCACAAGGGCTAATTGTGCTCATCTGGGCAAGGACAACAGTTGCTGTTGCTAACCTCCCACAGGGGAGTGATGTGGCTAATATCCCATCCAGATGCCTTTGATTTCCTCGGCCCCAGTGCTGTGGTACTCATTTATAGCTGAGCTGACTGGGAGTGATGCTGGAATGAGTCCAGGGAGAGGTATGAACTCACACCTCTGGATCCATACCAAGACACCTTCACCACTCTATCATCACTCTCCTCAGAGGGATGTAACGAGGATGCATTAATTAATGTTTACGAACTGCTTCAGTGCTGCCATATTTAGACTGTTAGAGTTGCATATGTAGGAGCGAAACAAAAAATAAGTAATTCCACCTGCAATAGAAAGCACAAATGGGGAGATGAAACAGGGGACCACAGACTGGGTTTCTCCTAGGAGATGCTTTTCCACACTGAAAACATTGCTGGAGTTGACAGCCTTTCAAAGGCAATCTCTGCTCTAGGGAAATTCAGGCTAACAGAAACTTTGAAGTACATGGTGGAAGGTCTGCAAAGCATTTACCTAACTTTAACCAAAGTGTTTAGTCATGATTTTTCATGGAAAAGAAATAAGCTTAGGGTGGGAGAGAGATTTATCAAATATTCCAAAATATTTCAAGGTTACAGTGGTTGGTCGTGGGAGTTCTTTAAATGATTGGATGTTTTCTGGAGCGTGTATCTATGAAGCTTCATCTATCACACAGTGGATTTTCTCAGAAGAAAAATATGTTGCCTCCTTTGCTCACAAGGTAATGCAGAATGTGATGAATGGCCAGATTATGGCCTTGTATTCACCCTGAGATGAGAACAGGGGGATCAGGGAGCGGCTCTGGGACACTTTGGCTTTATGGGACAGTTTCTCAGCAAGTGCAGCTCTGAGCTCCAGGACAGGGTCTGTGCTGGCATGAATCATAAAGGTGAATTTCCTCTATAGGTAGCCACTCATTACCTGCTACAGTTAGATGTTTCAGGGGCACTGTTACTATCCCCAGGCCATTATTTCAAGTGTGTCCCTCAAACCTTTGGAGTGCTTTACTCACAGAGTCAAAAACAGTGATTGCAGCAATACTATTCCGACTACTCTCTTTACCTTTTGAAAAATCCCCACATCAAAATTGGTTTTAGGCAGGTTTCAGTGGGAAAAAAAAAAAAAAAAAGTTATTAACTTGAAAAACCCACTCCCAGCTCTCAGAACAGGGACCTTAGAACAAATTACTGTGCTTGTTCTACTCTGCTCTGTCCTTCTCATTCTCTAAAGAGGAGAAGGTAAAGCAAATATTTTATCAAAATGAATGTTGCTTGTCTGGGAGACTTCAGTATGCCAAGTGGAGCTGATCCAGTCTGCCTTTTATTTTGTCAAAATTTCCATGAAAACTATTCATATTTTTAACTGTCTTTATTTTTTTTAAAAAGTGAATAGATCAATAGGACGTTCTTCCTTCCAAACATCATGGTGATTTGGTTGGGTCTGTAATTCAGTAAAGATTTTTAGGATTTTACTTTTTTTTTTCCTAACTTCTAATATGATTTATGCTAATGTATTTTTTCTCTGAGTTAACCTAGGAGGTCTATATACACATGATATAGTTCCTCAACCTGAGTATTTTCATCTGAAGTAGACCTAGACAAATCTTTCAGTATTTGTAAAACTCATTTGTTGACGTTACAGTCATGGGTTAAAAAAAGGCTATAAGCAGTTACATCAATTCAGAAAATCAGAGAATTATGTAAATATTTGATTTTCTTAACATGGGGAGAGTAAGATATGAATTCAAGTAGGAAAGATTTAAAATCATATGCTGGTGAAATGGTTTGCAAAACAGTAAATAAAATACAGCATAGGATATATATACACCAACTTACATTAGATAAATTTAAAATTTAATGTTTTGCCAAAAATTTCTGGAATATTCTAAGATCTCTAAATAGAACTTAAATTGTTTTCATTTTTCTTATATCTGTCTTTAAGTAGGGGATTTTGGTCACTGTTGAATACAGGAAACTGGGACAGAGAAAAAGTTTTGGTCAGTCATTGAGAACTATGCATATCAAATTCCTCATGGTAAGTATGATAGACTATCTCAAGTGTTCAATGTTCCCTTGAACAGTGGAGATGAGAAGACAGAAAAGGAAAGAGATTTGAAACTGATGTCAGCAAGAAAAAGACTAGAGCTTTCTTAGGAACAGGTTGAATCTGTACTGGTGTAGTAAGCAGGGCCTGTAAAATTTTCTTTGATGGACTCAGATTTCTAGAAAAAGGAGTATAATTTCAAGGTTAAAATTATGATAATAATATTCTTGGTGGTCTAATGGCTTGGGACGATGTACCTATGTCTTTAAGTTCATCCTGCTGCTCTCTGGCTCAATGAGTATGTGTCAGTGCCTCTAGTTCAGTGGGATTTAAAGGAGATATTAGTCCAAGCTGCAGCTGAAGTAGAGAGAAAATGATGTTATTGCAAAGTAATGCATTTGTTGGCAAGAAATGTAATGATTTTTGGCACCTTATAATGTTTTAGTGCCATCTGGTGACTCCCCAAAATGTTACAAGAACATTTGCCAAAATGCCTGGATAAAATAAATATATTGGTAGTGGGCAAATTTTGAATTAGTAGTTATACACCGAAAATCTCTTAGCTTCATTGTTTCAGTGACAGGACACAGTCTTGTAACACACCATCAGAACATGAATTATCAGCACCAGATATCTGCATGATAAAGCTGGCAAACAAACAAAATACCATCTCAAGAATTTTCCATGAAAATTGAGAAAATGAAGTTTCCTATATAACTGCAAAGAGAAGAAGATGTGGTTCTGTAAATGGCCCATTATGAATCTTTCATTTCCCTTCTTTTAAGACAGTAATATCTATCCAAAGAACAGATGAGAGTTATAGAAAAAAGGAAACCTACCGGTGAAAAAAAGGTTTTTAAAAGAACACAACTCCATACAGAATGTATTCTTTTTGAAGTAAGATGTGTTAAATTATGCCTTTGTTCTTAGAATGCAGATTAGATTTCTCTACTAATAAATACATTGAATAACATAAATTAGCCATTGCTTTGTATTTTTTTTTGATGAGAAGACACTAAGCTGAAAATAACACTTCTATGCCCCTAACCTTTGCTTAAGTCCTCTAACTTAACAGTTCTACAGTGAAAAAAAACCTGTAAAAATAGCTCCTTCTTACTCAGCATACCTTCTCTGAGTTCAGAGTCAAATCATCTGACTTTGGACACATTTTCCCTTGCTTTTCATGTCTTTTAACTGTGAAACAGTGCCATATCTAAGAAAGACTGATCTTTTCTGTCTTCTGTCTTTTGCGTCCTTAGTTTACTAAGTTTCAGTCAGTAAATTCAGTGCAAATGCCTTCTTTTTCCAGGTTTTCCAGCTGTCACTAGGGGCTTAATATGAATAAAATGAGCCTCATAGGAGTGATCATAAGCATCTTGTTTTCAATTTCACTGTGGGTTAAATATTTAACTTCAGGTTTTAAAGAAACCAATTATATTATCTTTTGTGCCCTTTCCTCTTCATCAGAGAAATATTGGGCTGTCGCACCTTTGTTCTGACATTCACAGATAGAGACTGATGCAGTAATGAAAGGGAGCATAGGATGAGATATCAGAAATAATGTGTGACTGGACTTGATGACCTAAGAGATTCTTTTCAGCCTTGTCTACCCCTACAGAGCACCTAAATCTTCAAATATCTCCCACAGAAATTATACATTGAGGGCTTTGTCCTCAGCCCTTTCAAGTCACTACAGAGATTTGTATTGACTTCAAACCCTTTTGGATCAGGCTGGTAGTTTCTTAATTTCATGAAATCTGCTTGGACTTTTGTGTTCTTTGAATACCTTTTACACCGAGCTGGGTTCACGCAGTCCTGGCTCAATGCTGCTGTATCGCTCCTGGTGGCTCTCCTGTCTTGAGGATGGAGCTGAGGCAGCTTTGGTGTCTCCTCTGAGGTGGGCATTTGCTTTGGCATCATAACAGCAAGTTGTGAGGAATGATTCTGTGAGGGGTCTGTTTCCCTGTACGGTACTTGTTACCCAATGGACAGGAGTATCTGCAGTTTTTCACACATCAAAAGTCGGCTCAAGTAAGTTGTTTGGTTCTACTTCCTATTCCTCACCACCCTTTCTGGGTAAATGGTGTTGTGTCCACTATTATTATTATTATTATTATTATTTTTAAATGTGAAGATATGATTAGAAAGCAAATATTTTATAAATAGAACACTTGATCAGATTCAGAGTTTCTCTTAATTACACCCTTGGCATTTCTTTGTAGGGTTTTTTCTCAAGGGAGGGAGAAAAGAAAAGCCCAAAAAGACTTTTGAGGTAAACAGGGATGAGGGGTAAATAGGAAGGAGAAAGAGGAGAGATTAAAAATCCTAACCTTTTTGTCATAGCATAACCACGTGTCTCCTGATGAGATACTCACCAGGTAAGCAACTTGTCATTCCTGTGACACATTTGCACCAATCCGGTTTGTCTGTCACTTGATACCGAGACTGCATCACACTCCAGTGGCATCCAAATTCAGGGCATTGTTTCCCCTTTTAGCAGATGCTGTCAGCATTGTCCACTGAAACTCCCAGTTATTCTCTGCTCCTAAAAACTGTGGAGAAGCACTCTGATTTTCTGGCGTAGGAATTTTATGCCTTGCTACAAGTCCTTTTAATTCTACAGGGCTTCCACCTTTTGGACGAGTGTCAGCTGAAGCACTTTATCCTGCTCTGGGGGAGAAGAAAACAATCTTGCCTGCCTGCAGCCATTGATGGTCATGTGGAAAGCACGGCTCCAATTTTTAAAATTGGGGCAGAGTTCCTGTGCGGCTACTTAACCGCGCTGAGCTTCTGCTCTTCACGGCATAATGGCCCATGTTTATCTACCACCACTAAAGCTCTGTGGGTTGAGGGACATCTGACTGATGACAGTGAAGTGCACTCTTGGATATGACATCGAGGGATGCTTCATCTCTGTTTGTTTGTTGTGCACCTTCGGTCTTTTGTAGGATTCAGAAGACTGTATTCTGATCTCCTCTCATTGGCAGGAGTACCCTTCCACTGTTCTGATGTTCTTAGATGTAAGAACGGGGCTGTCAAAATAGAGAGGTCAGCCTTTTTTTGACTAAAAGAAGAGCCGTATTTGAAAAAGTGTTATCAACAATATCATAAGGCAGAAAAACAGTGACCCTAATGCCAGGAGAGAAACATATATCAAAACTTCTGTGTGGGAAGACAAGTTTAGTAAAAATCAAACAGTTACATGACAAAATAAAGACTCATCCACTTCTGTTTGTGTTAAAAAGTACTAATAAAAAGAGCAGGAAACATGAAGACATGAACACGATCTTAGGTACACGACACCTGGTGCATCAACAACATCAGATAAAATGTCTGATGGAACATGACAGGCACAAATACTACACGAACACTTAGACCGGGATGCACAAGATTTCTGGCTGGTAGCTGCAGCTGTTGCAGTGCAGTTTTCAAGTCAAAAAAAGAAAGGAAAACTTTGCTTTGTCAACATGTTTTCCATACCCATGTGTAAATCTGCCAGTCCCCTTGTTGTTCACGGTACCTAAAAGTTGACTGTCATAAGCAACGTGGGGAACTCATTTCAGTCTGTGATTTTATTATGAAACTGAAAGAAAATGCATTTTTGCTAGCTACTTTGAGACACATTCATCAGACATAAGATTAAAGTGACTCTTCCAAGAAAACTCACTCCTTGGAAAAATATCCTCTCATTTCAACTCACAATTTGCTGTTATAAAAACATGAATCAACTTCTATTTTACAATAAGAATAATTTGGACTTAATAAAAGAGCAAGAAATACTGTAAATTATACCCATGTCAGCCAGATCTTACATCTTAATCAGGCAAGTGTAGAAAGAATCTGTGTTGTAACTGCCAAACATATTGGAGTGGTATAAAGCTTGTTTCCAAAATAATTTAATATTTGAAAAAGCACATATAGCAAAAAACTTTCAAAGACACCATGTATTCTCCTGCAAATGGGAAGACTATCTCACAAGGAATTACAGGAATGGCACTTATTCTTTATAGATGATGATAATAGTTTATAAAATGGATGGTAAAAGCAAAGGTTTTGAGGGGTATGTTTCTGGGGTTTACACCAGTACTCTTTAGAAGAATCAAAGTTATGATACTTTTGACAAGTAGATTCGTGTGAATTATCAGCTGGGAAGATACTGGCCAAGAGAAGTATATACTATTTAGAACTTACCCTTTTATCTATAGTAGTGTTTGAGAAAAGTAGGCTCAACTATACCTAATAGCTTCTTTGTTCTCTGAAATAAAATCTGTTATTAAAGTACTAAGAGTGCTACTGTTTATATACTACATGTTGTAGTGGAAGTAGCTATTTTACCCTATTGATCTGGGAACTGGGTGAATACTAAATAATTATATTCAAGAATATGCCTCTGCATTCAGTTCCCAAATCTTGTTTTGTTTTATTTCTTTTTTCTTTGGGAGTGGGGGTTTTTGTTGTTTGTTTGTGGATTTTTGTGTGATTTGTCTGCCTTTCCTCCCTCCCCCCCCCAGCAAATAATTTTAGCATGCCATAAAATTTGGGGACAAGTTGCATTTTAAGTCACAAGAATCGGGAACATGATCCTAATCAGTAGCAGCATATAAAAAACTTTGGAAATCCAAAGTGTGTGAATAACCCTTTTTGATTTGAGCAGGACTATTTGATCCTTAGAAACCTGTGGGTCACTGTCAGTGTATTTGGGTAGTGGTATATGTTCCTGGCAGAAGTGCTAGGGCAATCATATGTCTACATATTTTCTTTGTGTCTTTATGATTAAGATGGGAGAAATTAAAAGGTCTGGGGTACAAATATAGTGATAACACCTGTGACTTCCGTGCAAGTCAAGCAGTCACTACTGATCCCAGCCTACATGAGCTGCAGAGAGGAAAATGAAGACTGATGGAACAGAGTGAAGAGGGTGGAAGATGCTTAGAGACATTGTAGTATACCACACTCCACTATGAATCCCATATCAGTGTGTGTGTGTGTGTGTAAGGGCAGAGAATTAGGAAGGTGACAAGAAGGTAGTGCTGAAACACAACTGCCCGTCATCCTATGAAGAGAGGCTGAGAGAGTTGGGGTTGTTCAGCCTGGAGAAGAGAAGGCTCCGGGGACACCTTAGAGCACCTTCCAGTACTTGAAGGATCCTACAGGAAATCCGGAGAGGGACTGTTTACGAGGACATGGAGTGACAGGACAAGGGGGAATGGCTTTAAACTAGAAGAGGGTAGATTTAGACTAGATATACAGAAGAAAATCTTCCCTGTGAAGGTGATGAGACACTGGAACAGGCTTCCCGGAGAAGCTGTGGAGAGTGTCCCTGCCCATGGCAGGTTGGTTGGAACTAGATGATCTTTAAGGTCCCTTCCAACCCAAATTGTTCTATGATTCTATGATCCTATGATAGTCTTCTCTGAATACAGCACTAGGAAGATTTTCCTAAGGACACACAGACCTTGTGGCTTCATGACGAAGGACCATCAAAGAGAAAAGCCAGCCAGCAGTCAACAGCTTTAGTCATCAAGTGGGAATGTCAGACAGCAAAAGCCACAGCAGCCGGACCTTGAGAAATAACGATAAAGGACAGAGAGGAGTCATCTCCTATTACTTTGCTGTAGTGGGATATGACTCTCCACAGGGTTTTTGGTTTGCTGAGTTGAGTCCTGCCAGAAGGAAGTCACTGCAGTAAGACAGTGGGAAGATCTGGCAAGGGAGATAGGGATCTGATGGCTGGGACTAAATGGCTAGATTGACATGAATATAGTGAACAGCTATGCTTGGGCAGATGATTCCCATGGTATGATAATGCAATCAGTAAGTATTGACAACATGGAAGTAGAAGTTTTGAGTAGGCTGTCAGCAGTGAGAGGGAAGGTATTTTTTGATTTTGCTCTTTTCATATAATCCTCATAAAATCTTGGATTATGAAGTGTGGTCTTTTTTCATGTGCATTACACAAAACAGTGCAAATCTATACTGTGTTTTTATACATATATACATGCATACATACACAGTATGTGCATGTCTGTGTATGTATTCTTGCCCCAGATCTGTCTTTAACTGCGTTCTCTGTTCTTTTAAAGATTTTCTTTCTCTGACACCTGCGGACCTTTTCATGAGTATTCTTCTTCCAATGCTGTGGCACACTGAGTTTGTCAGTTTAGTTTTGACCCTTCCTCAGGGGGTGAGAAAATGCCTGTCCTATCTGGATGCTCATTAGCACTCAGAACCGTCCCTGTTATACTTGCAGCATTTGAAGCCTTTCCTGATAATGATCTTGATGGCTTCAGTTGGCAGTTCTTGTTTTACTAGCAATTTTTTGTACTCCCATACTCCCCGGCGTTCCCTGAAAAGACTTGGTTTAATGAGATATTCCTGGGTTTAGACATTGGGGAAATAGGAGGAGGAGAACAATGACATCAGTAAAGCCACCAGTATTCTTTGACTATCCTGCCAATGATCCATATCTTTATGATGTGCAGTTCAGTGTTAATTCTGCCGCTGACATGTGCAATAAGCTGTGTTACCCACATTTCACATCTCCTCCTGTCCACAGACAGCGTGAGGGCAAACTTTTTCTGACATCTGTATAACTCCCACTGTTTTTGAACTTGCTTTTTTTTTTTTTTTTTTCTCCAGCTATCCCCCATTAAATGTGCTGATACTAGGCTGTATCAATGCACATATTTTATCCCACAACCTACAGCAATGTGATAATGAAATGAGCATTCCTTAAACACCTTCCTCCTCTCTGACTGCTCACGGCACCACAGGAAGCAGCTCTTAAAGTTTATGCCCCATATATTAAGGCTCCTGACCTCCAGCTGCTAATCCATAGTCAGTAATTGATAACCTTGAAGAAAATACCAGAATGAAGGGAGATTAAACAAGGCCAGTTCTCTTTAATACCTTTATCAAGGATCTGGACAAGGGGATCGAGGGGACCCTCAGTAAGTTTGCAGACAACACCAAGTTGTGTGGGAGTGTTGATCTGCTTCAGGGCAGGAAGGATCTACAGAGGGATCTGGACAGGCTGGATCGATGGGATGAGGCCAAGTGTACGAGGTTCAACAAGGCTCAGTGCTGGCTCCTGCACTTGGGCTACAACAACCCCAGGCAACGCTACNTGGGTGGGTGTTGGTCTCTTTTCCCAAGTAGCAAGTGATAGGACAAGAGGAAATGGCCTCAAGTTGTGTCAGGAGAGGTTAATATTGGATATTAGGAAAAAAAATCTTCACTGGCTTGTCAGGCACTGTAACAGCACAGAGAAGTGGTTGAGCCACCATCCCTGGAGGTATTTAAAAGACATGTAGCTATGGTGCTTAGGGACATGCACATGCTTAGGGTTGGGCTTGGCAGTGCTAGGTTAATGGTTGGACTTGGTGGTCTTAAAGTTCTTTTCCAACCTAAATGTTTCTATGATTCTATGATTCTAAGGTGGAGTTATCTCAGATGAATTTGAAGTGCAAAGCTGCTGCATGGCACACATGCCTGTCCAGTCACAGGGGCTAGGATCAGAGTTTAAATGGACTCTTCCATCTCGTACATTCTAGAGTAGTATTCAAACACTTGGTATTTACCTGTGTATTTAGTGCCATGACTGCCTGGTACAGAGAAGATACAGGATGACTGCCACTGAGGAAAGACTGAAAGAATTAGGTCTTTACTCCCTGGAGAAGAGAAGGCTCAAGGGGGGACTTCGTCATAATATTCCAGTACTTAAAAGGTGACTACAAAGAGACAGAGTCTCTCTCTTCCCAAAGAACCACATGGAGAAAATAAGGGGCAACAAGCACAAGTTGCACAAAGCAATGTTTCACCTCGACATAAGAAAGACATTTTTTACAGTAAGAACAATCATTCACTGGAATAACCTCCCCAGGGATGTGGTGGAGTTCCCATCACTGGAGGTTTTCAAGATGCGGTTGGAAATGATGATAGATAGTCTCATCCAGGCTCCTTTTACCATGAAAGTTTGGACCAGATGATCTTCAAAGGTCCCTTATAACCTGGGCTATTCTACAATTTTATGATTCTCTGATTACTTATTTAACCAGCATAGACACAAGCAGCCTGCCATGACCCCTTCTCCATGAGTTTCAATGTCTCACAAATGAAGATTTGGGCATGGCGGGAGACTGAATCCAAGTCTGTAATCCTAAGAATGTTATCTCTCTTATCCTTGAGTCTGACTTGATCAGATTTATTACTTGTAGATTTTATACTACCACTACCAGAGTTTCAAATACAGCACCTTTGGGACTGAAAGAGGGAAGCTGAGCCACAGCAATCAGATTGCTGGTATTTGCTGTGTCTTTAATATCATGTTGTGTATAATGTAAAGGGAGTGAATTTCAGCATTTTCCCACTGGCAGCTGGAATGAAAACAAGAATTAGCTGGAATATAACATCCAGTATCCCAGGCATTAAATAAAGGTCAGGAGAGAGAAATGCACTTGTCTCATCCTCTGGCATCAGACAAGGCTCCATTTCAAAGAATAGGTGGGAAGGGTGAATAATGTCTTTTCAGGACAGAATGTCTTAAACTCTCACTAGGAGAGTGAATACCGAAAAAAAAAAAAAAAA